>CM017574.2:14891575-14941575 GCA_007844105.2 Rhamnella rubrinervis | reverse complement strand
GTCATTGTCGTTGACATTAGTAGAGGTGGTGACCATCACAGTAATTGCTTCAAGTGTTACACGAGCTTATGGGTCAAGTGGGACTCGTCGCTGAATTGATAACTGATTTGTGAAATCATTATCGCTTTTGAAGATGGGTTATGAATGTAAATTAAAGGAGTGAAGGATGATAAGAAAAAGAGGAAGGAGAGAGGTGGTGTGTGTTGAAGCGGTCAGAGCTAGGTTTGGGTAAGGAAGAGTTGGGTGAGTTGAAAGCGGTGCAAGAAACTAGCAGTGATTGTGCTAGTAGTAGTGATTATGGTGGTGATGAAAGTGCAGGTGAGGAAGAATATGAGATAGGTTAATGTATCAGCAAAATTCCCATCGAATTGGGCCAAATAGGTCCAAGGTGGGGTATTGGGTTGGGTCAATCAGGTCTAAGGTGGAAGAACGGTCAGATCTATCAGATTAAATTAGAAAAGTATAACCAATTTGAGCGGACGTCCAGATGATAGTTCAGCTAGGATGAATGGAAGGTCCTTTGGAGGGAGCATTAGTGTTTGGTTTGGAAAAGGGTTGGCTTGGACATGAAAAGAACCGAGTGATGATCTAATATTGACGGCTTGGAATGGATTCCCTCAACTCAAATGTGATAAGAGCTTAGAAGGGTTCTAAAAGGAAAGTTAACTCTATAGTTAATACTAGATACATTCTGAGATTTTTTTTTCCTAAATAGGATGAGTTGACTTTGGAGACTTACTTTAAATCAAGGTGGCTAGGGTTTCCACTGTGGATTTTTTATTTTTATCTTGGTGAGAAAGACAAAACTATGTGTATAAATGCTTTATTATAATTCAAGGCAAAGGTATGCATCATAACACACACACTTACGTAATTCTTAAAGCTCAAAGTCAATTAGCTAATTTAAGAGTCGAAGATTCTTTAACTGATACCACATCAATGCCCTCAAAAGTTTCACGCTCCTCCTTTATTTTGGACTCACGGTGGAGCTAGACGAGTAATTTGACAGGTTATAAAGGAGTAAAATCTAATACAAACAGTTATGTGAGAAGGTTTGTGGTTTGTGAGCTTCACTGGGAAGAGATTTGGGTTCTGAATTAGTTTTTTTTTAAAAAAAAATTATCAACTAAGAGGTGGACTTAATTAGTTCTTTTTATTCTTCTAGACCTTTTGGACTTAATTAGTTCTTTTTATTTTTCTAGACCTTTTGAACAAAGAATTCAATTTTTCATCATCTTTTCCCCTTTTATTCGTATAAATTATCCTTTGAATTTAAAAATATTCAATAAGTTTAATTTTGAATCATCACCAAGTAATTTTAAATGTTCAAAGTGATTTAATCACTACAGCTATTGAGTGATTTAATCACTGCAACTATTGATGCTTGGCTGAAAGTTCAGATGGTAAAATAATTTTTTTATATTAGTTTTAATAAAATACCTTTTTTAAGCTCATGTTGGAATTGTGGCTCATAAATGTGTGAACTTTATTTAATTGGAACTTTGTGCCAAAAATTCTTCATGGCATATTATATTAAAGATTATTTACACTCAAATACCTTAAAATTTATCTTAATTTTAAATTACTTATATAATTTTTAAAAATATCATCCCACCCCTTTAATTTAATAACTTATGATTAATTTAAACTTATTTTATATTTAATATAATAAATTAATATTTTTACCCTCAAATATTAATTAAATAAATATATAAAATCTAAAAGTATAAAATTATAATAAAATATTAATTAAAAATATAAAAATTTACAAAATAAAAAATAATTTTTTTTTCATTCATCTCCCCATTTACTCCTGTTCCTCTTTACCATCAACACTTGGAATTCAAAATTTAGAAAAAATAACAAAAATTTTCAAAAATTAATTTTTTCTCTCTCCTCTCCCCCTTTCCTTTCCTCTCCACCGTTAGCACCGCCTACATTTCTATTCCTCTCCACCATCAACACCATCTACATTTAAACATGTTAGCATCTTAAATCCATCACTAGTTAGTGTAGTCTTTCCATGATCAATATGTCCAATTGTTCCTACATTCACATGAGGTTTCCTGTTGGGAAAAAACACAAAAGCATCAAGGTAGATATTGGAATCATAAGCACACCAGAACTTCACTCATTTCCGACTTCAACTAAATTAAATAACGATCAAAACCAGCACTGTCCTAATGGAGAGCGGATTATGAGAGGAATCCATTATAAAAATCAAAACTTTGAATTACGTATGAGACTAGTAGTTTCTACTCACATGAAATCCAAAAAAATAGGATCCAACTAAACCAGCAAAATTATTCACACAAAAATATCAAATACCCTGGGTTTGTGTCTTTTATGATGACAAACAGGGAAAATGAAGAATTAGAGTTGAGCCAAAAATGTATCTGATCCACAAGCTAATCAAAATGTAGCTTTCTCTTAGCACAAACCACATCAAAACCAACAGATCCACATGCATATATGCAAACCCAAGTGAGAGAAAGCATACCTAAGAAGAGAAACCAACGGCGACGACAACTCCCGCTTTCCCCATTCCACCATCCAAAACATGCCCGAGGTTCTAAGTTCTGGGGTTGGGTTGGATAGAAACAGAAAAAATCAATTGGATCTGTGGAATCTTAACAAGATTGGATTTGATTGTAGCTTCGAGTTCAGGTGTCGTACAGTGGCCGGATCGAAAAGGAATGGGGCGGCAAACCTCCTGCCAAGAGGCCCATGATTTATCTTTGTCTATGTAGCTGCAGAAGGAAGAAGGGGAAAAAAAGAAGAAAAAAAATATCAAAAAGGCGTCATCCAGAAATTAAAGAAATAAATATTAAATTATTTATGTCATAATTTATCCATATATTTTTATTTTTTATAAAAAAATGTAATTATTATTTTAACCTCTACCTGTTAAAATTAATAGAAGTAAACTAACTCCAGAGGTATCAATAAATTTTTTAAAATTATATAAATTAGCTGAAATTTGAATAAATTCCAAAGAGTTATATGATAATATCTCTTATATTAATTATTGAATTTCTATTGAAGGTCCATGCATGTATTATTTAGCACACAGATTGATATATATAAACCCATTTTTAAAAGGTTTAATACTTCTATTTCATATTTATTCATAAAAGTTATGGTTCGAATTTTAATAAATTTTATTATTATATGAGATATATTTTATTTTTTAAAAATTTTAAATAAAAAAGAATATATTAAGAATTTAAATTAATTATTTTAAATTCTTACATAATTATAAAATTAAAATAATAAAAAAAATTTATCTATTAATAAAATTTTAAAAATTTTAAACTTTTTTTATTTATTAAAAAAAAAGAAGTTAAAATCTCTATCTGTCATTCTGAATATCATGTTGGACCTATGGTTAATAAGGGCTTGGCTTGTTGTCTGTGCAACTTTATTTAAAAGGAACTTCGTGGCTTATTTATTTCCGCTCATTTTCTTCCATTTTCAGGTTCCACAGCAACCAACGTCAATTATGGACGTATTCACATAAAAAAAAGAAAAAAAAATTGTTGAATTATAGACGTACGAAATTGGACCACCTATTAAAGGTTTCACAGAACTTGCAGTCTGCCACACATGGAGTGTGTCAAGTAAAGCTGATCAATTATATTTATTTATGGAAATTACTGTTTAAACTTTAATTATACAGAATTAGGGCATTTTTATTATAAAAAAAAAAAAACAGTTTTTTTTTTCAGTCTGCCCGTACAACTTTCTACTCCTTGGCATTCATTATATAAAATCAAGATATAAAGAACTGCCACAATCTGGTATAGTAAAAAATCCAAGGAACAAAAATGTTGACTACTAGCAAAGCTATTGAAGTTTCAGACCTATTGAATTCTATGTACGATCGAGCTAGCGAGCTTAAAGCTTTTGACGAAACAAAAGCTGGTGTTAAAGGCCTAGTTGATGCTGGAGTTACTAAGGTTCCTCGTATTTTTCATCATCCATCAGATGATCAATACTTGGACAAGAGCTTATTAGTTTCTGAAGGTGGTGATCAAACCCAGTTGAGCATTCCAGTCATAGACCTGGGAGGAGTTTCCAAAGATTCAGTTCGGCGAGAAGAGGTTGTAAAAAGAGTAAGAGAAGCGTCGGAGACTTGGGGTTTCTTCCAAATCGTCAACCATGCAATCCCTTTGAGTGTTATGGAGGAGATTAGAGAAGGAGTGGTTCGGTTTTTTGAGAAAGACGATGAGATGAAGAAACAGTTCTATACTAGGGATCCAATGAAAGCCGTGATTTACAACAGCAATTTTGATCTGTATAAGGCACCATCTGCAAATTGGAGAGATACGCTTTTTTGTCGAATGGTTCCTCAAGGTCCAAAGCAGGAAGAATTGCCTGCGGCCTGCAGGTAACAATGTAATTGAATATATTTAGACGAAAACCAAAAAATATTTAATTTTTATTTTAGTTGTACTTTTTGTTTTAAAATGATGAATAGATATGAAAATAATTTTCAAGAAGTAAAACCTGAATTAGTCTCACTTAAATGTTCTCATATATAAATTAGAAGTGGTTTGCTTGGTCCAATTCAGTTAAACTGTGTGCACATGATGAAATAAGAAGCAAACATGGTTAATTAAGGGCCATTAACCATGTTTTTTGTTTTTTTCTTAAAGCTTGTGTAATTTTCTTTATGTTACAAATTGTAGAGAGATTCTGGTGGAGTACTCCAAGCAAGTAATGAAAGTCGGAATTTTGTTGTTCGAATTGCTATCGGAGGCACTAGGGCTTGAGCCAAACCATTTGAATAACATGGATTGTGCAGAGGGGCTTTCACTTTTGTGCCATTACTATCCTGCATGTCCACAGCCAGAATTAACCATGGGGACAACCAAGCACACCGATAATGACTTCCTCACAGTGCTGCAACAAGACCATATTGGTGGTCTCCAAGTTCTATATCAAAACCAGTGGATCGACTTACCATATCAGCCTGGGGCTCTAGTGGTTAACATTGGTGATCTTCTCCAGGCAAGTGTCTTTTTACTTTTAATTTTGGCATAATTGCATTAAATTATTACTCACTAAGTTTTATATATGTTTCTGTAAAGGAGGTTGGCATTAATTGGTTTGAGAATTGACCATTATAATTATATTATTGTTATTATTGCTGACAATTACTCACTACATCTTTAAGTTATATGGTTCATATTATTTATCGAATGTACAAAAAAGAAATTTCAAGCCAATAGTGATTAGAATTTAGTAATCTTTTCACTAGTCATGGTGTAAACTTGTGTTGCGAATAAAGTCCAATAATAGCTAGATATGGGGATCCTAAAAGGTTTATAAAAAGTTTAGGTTACTCTTTATAATGATTGACTTTTAATGGTGGAACCACAAGTATTAATAAGTGGTATTAGAGCTCAGATGCTGGACAAAGCCATGTGAAAGTTTATCCCCAATGCCGGACAGCGGGGATATGGGTTTCAAGTTGATTGTGCGATCATTTATTGGCGATGTGGGTTTGAATGGAGAACATATGAGAATTATTATCGCTTACTCATTCCCATGCGTGATCAGCTTCCACGGTGTAGGAGGCCCATCAAAGTTTCACATTTTATAAAAGTTTGGGTTACTCCCACATAACAAATCACTCTTCCATAATCATATTATATATATATCTACATTTACATTGAGACATATATATATATATATATATATATATATATATATCCTTTTATTATTCTGACATAGAGTTATAGTTAAGTAGGCTCAAACATAGAGCTGAAATAAATAGGTCCAAAATATTATGTAATTTGTCGTACATAATGAGCAACGTTAAATTTGTTTTTGCGAACTGTTAGATTTATTTAAGATGGGGAATACTATACCAATACTACCAAATATGTTTGCCTAATAATTACATAAATTAAAATCACTTATAAACAGTAACATTTTTGGTTTTTGGGTTTGTTTTTCATCTGTGTATTTCAGCTAATATCAAATAACAGATTCAAGAGCTGCGAGCACAGAGTACTAGCAAACCATAAAGGCCCAAGAGTATCTATTGCATGCTTCTTTTCAACCGGTATGCTGCCATGCTCAAGGCTCTATGGACCTATAAAGGAGTTGTTATCAGAAGACAACCCTCCAAGGTACAGGGAAACAACAGTGAGGGACTATGTTTCTTACTTCTATAATAAAGGCCTTGATGGGACCTCTGCCTTGGACCTTTTCAAGATTCGAACTTAATGCTTTTCTAGACAACTAATTTTGCCCTCTCATGGGTAATGTGGAATTACTGTCATGGATCAACGAACAATAAAAATATTTTTAAATTAATTCAAGCGACTAGAAAAAAAAAAGTAGTATAATATTTTAAAATTTATACGTTTTGTGAGTGTATTCAGTTGTATATATTAACGTCACAAGATAATGATTTTGAATTTCATGTCTGTTTAAAGTAGGATTAATTATAGAGAGTGGATTTGTTTTAAGTGTAATGCTGATTGTTATAGTTATGTGATAAATTCAAATTGTTGTGAATTTAGTGTTTGAATAATTAAACTGGTTCAATGTAATCACAAAGTAAATAAAGGATAAATAAAGAACATAAAAAATTTATTGAAATTTATCGACGTTCGGCCAAAAATTACATTTGTCCTCATTGCTTCGATCTTGTAGAGCCTCTATACTATTATTAATAGATTACATACAAATAAACCTCTCACATGATTACAAATATACAAAATACAATCTTTATTTTAATCCACACTCAAATTTGCATAATAATTGCTCAAGATTATAAGGTAATGACTTGCGCTTACAAACACTCCACCCATAATTTCCCCCTAAAAAATTCTATTGAGAACACTAGCAACAACAAGGAAGTACAAAAGAATACCCCTAGAACACTAGCAATAAGAAGGAAACATAAATAGATTGACTTAGAAATTTTTGGAACTTTTTAATGAAAAGTACTTTTTAATAAAAGTAGCAAACATGTTTTTTCATAAAAAGCAGTTTGAAACATGTTTAGCAAAAAAATTATAAAGCACTTTTTTTTATAAAAAAAACACTTTAAGTGCTTTTTTTGAGAAGCACCTGATAGGTGTTTTTATAAAAAGTGCTTTTTCAAAAACTGTGAAATATTTTTAAAGCATTTTTTTTTATAGTTTTCCACCAAACACAAACTACTTTATTATTAAAGTGCTTTTTAACTAAAGTGCTTAAATAAAAAGCGCTTTTGAAAAAAGCACTATTTACATAAGCAGTTTCAAACGGGCCCTTAGCACAAGAATTTCTCACAAACTCTCTCTCAAAATCTAATGCAATTACATTCACACAAAAAACAACACATATCTATAGTTGTTGAGGAAGAGTGAAACCAAATTCTAATAAGAAAATAACTCCCAATAGGAAACTAAATTCCAATAGACTTTAAATTAATTCTAACTATCTCACCTTAGTTCAAAGTCTTTTCTTTTAAGTCCTTCCTATGCTGAGTTTTCTCAGAGGATCATTCTAGCAAATCACATTTTGAAATTATTTGAGTCAGTTCTTGCATGTATTGGACTTCCCCACTAACAGTCAGATGGGTTCAAAATATTTGAAACTTTCTCATATGTCATCTTGTCTTCAATGGTATTGGTGGTATAGGATTTATCAATGGTCTTTGCAACCTTTTATGGTGCAAGTATTGTTCTCATCTTCTTACTCCAAAAAAGAAAATATCTTTTACCATTAAAACCTCCGCCTCATACTTAGTCTTCATTGTGGAGTAAACAAAACCCTCACTCAAAATCCAAAGAATCCTAAACACATTCAAGTACAGTTGATAAAATTTTGCACAAAAGCAAATCCATAAACTAACAATGATCCGAAAATCTAAAACTCAAACTCGAATTCAAAAAGTCCAAAATAACACAACACCTCAAAAACCATGCAAATAAATGCGAATACTAAAAGAGTTTTTTTTATATCATATCCATTTAAGCACCTTTTTAAAAAAATTTATCCAACTTTCCTTAGAATTGAAATTTTAGTCAGTTTTTATGATAAAAAAAATACCATTGACTGTAGAGATTCACATTTTTTTTTGGCTTCTTCTCCTTCATTCATTGCTCGTTCACTGTCATCTCCTTTTTCTTTTTCTTATTTATTTTTCCTTATTCGATCAATAATATAACGTACATTAAGTTAAAAACCCACTTAAATATTTAAAAACCTAAACACACATAAATTTATGATTTTCTTTCCCTTTTTTTTTGTTTGTGCTTTTTTATGTAAAATATAATTATTAACTTATTTATCTTCTTATATAGAGAATTAATTATTTTTTAAAAATTATTGAGGTTCAATTAATTCTTCAGAATCAATTTGTCAAGGATGAATTCGTTTGACGAATTACTTCGTCGTGGATGAATTGTTTCGTTAAGAATGAATTCACCAAATTTTTTTAGAATAATAAAAAAATTATTATCATTCTTATATTATTACATTATAAAGATAAATCTTTATCTTAAAATTATTTTTTAAAAAAAAATTTTGTTTTGGCCCAATTACTTCATAAGAATCAATTCTTCAATGACGAATTCTTTCGTCATGCGAAAAATAAATTCGCCAAATTTTTAGAAAATGTAAAAAAATTATTATATAGATAAATCTTTATTTTAAAATTATTTTTAAAAATAATTTTTATTTAGGCCCAATAACTTTGTCAATAACGAAATATGTCTTCGTTAACGATGAATTGTTTCACGAATAAATTTGTCAAATTTTTAGAAAAGGTAAATAAAAATAAGTATCATCTTTATCTTTTTATATTATATAGATAAATCTTTATTTTGAAATTAATTGGGTATTTGACGATTTATTCAAGATAAAAAATAAGGTTTATCTTACATTAGTATTTATCTTTTTATAATATTATATATATAATTCTTTATTTTAAAATTATTTTTAAAAACATAATTTTTATTTGCTATTGACGAATTGATTAAACATGCTCTATCATTTTTGAAATTTTTTTTTTTATCCTTGAACAATATTTTTGATAATTTAAAATAAAATATTTATTATTTATTAAATGGGTTAAAATTATATAAAAGGTATAGACATGGTATCGAAAAACATACTAAAATTAGTTGGCCCAAAAGTTAAAATAATTAGCTGGCCTACACAACAAAATTGCTGAGCCCAATTTTCGAAATCTAATTCAAAACTCTAGCCCAAAAATAAAATTAATTTTGAGCACAAACGCAATAACTAAGCTCCAAAATAAAATTAATTTCGAGCACAAACGCCATAACTAAGCTCCAAAGAGCCAACAATATGACGAGTCCTAAAACCCAAGGGAGTCCAAAAAAATCAATCAGCCCAAATTAAATTACCTATGCCCAGTCATTTGACTGTGCCCAACGAGAGAGACACATATTTATGGGCATTAGGAAGAGTTTTGTTAGGAAACCAAATAGGATAAGAAACTAAATCCAATGACGAAACCAGATTCGAATTAACTCTAAGACAAATAATAATTAGCTTGGGCTAAAAGTTTGGGACAAATAATGATTAGTTATATAAAGTGAAATTAAGTAGAATACACTTTACTGCTTTAGTCCTAAGTAACTGTTCTACCCAAAAAAAAAGTCTTAAGCAACTGTAGTTTTGCACGCTAATTAAGAATGAGCTGCACATCCCTATATCTGATCTTGAAACTCAACTTTCCAATCCTTTAAAGAAACGTACGATTTGTTTTTTTACCCATAAAAATGTCCACAAATTAGAAGTAAATATTTTGCTGTGGATGATGACATGGCCAAGCAACGTCTCTCAGTAATTATAATGGACTGCTGTGAGACTTCAAAAACGTCTGCATCGTGCTTGCAAAGAGTATCTTAAACACTCTCTTGTCCATGCATTGACTTGGAACATTTCCAAAGGATACAAACAAAATGCAGCCCTAGCTGTTTTGTATTTTCTAAGATGATGGTCCAGTACACTCTGATATTATATATATCTCGGCGTATACGTAATTCCATGGCAGATGCCTCCCAATATTCTGCAAAATATCAACTTGATCCAATCATTGAAGTGGTACTTTATTAAGGATTAGTTATAAGAATATGTTCTCTATATTCCTTGGCATTTTCTTGTATACTTGATAATTATTGACAATCATGGAAAAAAAAAAAAAAAAATCAAACCCTCATTCTCATTTCATTGTTTTGCCATCTAAGGTACATATAAAGCTAGATAAAGTTCAAGACAAACTTGTTACCAGAACGAATATGGCTGACTATGATAGAGCTAGTGAACTAAAAGCTTTCGATGAAACAAAGGCTGGTGTTAAAGGTCTTGTTGATGGTGGGGTTACTCAGATCCCTCGTATTTTCTATTCTCAATCAGAGGACTACTTGGAGAGCTCAATTTCTGGTGGTGAAAAAATCCAGTTTAGCATTCCAGTGATAGACCTGGGAGGCGTTTCCGAAGATCCTTTTCGACGAAACAAGATTGTCGAGAGAATACGAGAAACATCAGAAACTTGGGGTTTCTTTCAAATTGTAAATCATGGAATTCCTGTGAGTGTTATGGAGGAGATTAAGAATGGGGTACTCAGGTTACATGAGCAGGACATTGAGGTAAAGAAACAGTTTTACACCCGCGATCCCATGAGACCAGTGGTTTACAATAGCAACTTTGATCTGCACAAAGCACCTTCAACAAATTGGAGAGATTCTTTCACTATTCTAATGGCTCCTAGTCCTCCAAATCCCGAAAACTTGCCTGAGATCTGCAGGTAATTGAAAACTACTCAATTTTTAAGATAACTTGATGAAAAGTGGCTTAGAATTGATGACCAAACATATTCAAAAACTAATTTCAAATATACAAGTCTTTGATTGAATTATTCATATGATTATGTGCTTAATTTACATTGCAACTTTTGTAGGGACATAGTTGTTGAGTACGCTAAGCAAGTAATGAAATTGGGAATTTTATTGCTAGAGTTGTTATCAGAAGCTCTTGGGCTGAATCCAAACTGTTAGAAATTTTATAAATAGAGTGGGCTATGTATATCAATTTTTACACATTTTTACTGTCTAAATTTAAGCCTAATTAAGTGATCTAATAAAGTTTTAAAACAAGGCTATGAAAGAACATTTATATATAATATGATTTATTAGTTTATTTAATTAATGTGTAGAAATCCGGTTTTACCCTTAGTGTTATTTTGATGGGTCAGTAACATTCAAGGGTAATATGGTAATCTTTTAGTTTAAATTTTGAATTTAACGGTTATGATCCCCGGGTGTTTTACGACTAACGCTTCACGCTTTCATCCCATCATCACGCGGATTTATCGTCAGAAAACAAACCGTAAGAACTGCATCTAAGGATATTACTTATTCAAGCATAAATTTATGAAATTGAAGAGCAATAGAAACTGGTCAGTATTTCTGATTAATAAAGTACATTATGCCTAATGATCTACTTGAGGAATTGAATTCTGTGTTTATGTATATTATTGCACAGTTTGAAAATTATACTGTAATTTTTTCTTTCAATTGGTATCAAAGTCTATCATGTTAGATCATTAGGTTAATGTGAATTTTTCTTTTGCCTATTGGTTTAGGACATAATTATGTCATAATTTAATTCGGAAATTATTTAAAATTAAAATTTTGGTACGGGTTTGATACCCAATTTGTGCAAATTTGTGAAAGTATGGTTTTTGATGCATTTTAGATTTGGTTGATGTAAAATGGTGAAATTACGGCTAATTGAAACACATTTTAAGGTGAAATTTGTTCAAAATAATATGAAAATCAGATTTCTTTTGAAATCCTTAGGACCGAATTGTATTTGCATTTGGATATGGTTTTCTATTGGGTGTTTCGCCAATTTTTCGTGGGGCTTTTGTTCATTAGGAAGCCCCAAACAAAACCCAACCGGTCCCGTAGAAAATGGTGGCCGAAAACGCCTTATTCAGGTGGGTTTAGAAACTAGATCGCGATACCCGATTATCAGGAAACTGGGTCAACCCGTGACTCAGCTGGAGGAAGCAGGTGACACGAACAACATGTCGTCCATTTTGGACGACGTGTCATTCTTTCCATACGACATGTCGTATGGAGTCATCCAGGTTGGACGACATGTCGTCTACTGGCATCAGATTGCTGATGTCAGCGCCACATCAGCAAGGCAAACAAAAAAAAAATTTATTTTTATTTCCATGCTTTTATAAAGTGCCTATACTGACAATAATGTGTTGTATATATTTATTTATTTTAGAATAATTTTATTAAACTAATTGTTGCCAAAGTAACCTTTATTAGTTAAAAATAAAATAACAATTATTTTGAAATAAGTAAATTTTCTATTTTTATGCTAAAATAACCAGTTCAAAGGAGGATTATTTTAGGCCAGACATAGAGTTAGGATAGTATAAATATGAGATAAATAGGGAATAATATCCAATTAATATGTCAATCCAAAGATAGACATATTATTAGGCCATTATTAAATTATCTATATTTATATTATGATTGAGAGTATCGTTTACAAGTTGTTATTTCTGTCCAAATACTAAATACAATGTTGTGCTAGGTATCTTGTGATGGGCCCATTCTTGCATATGTATACTTTATATTTAAATACTATTTAAGTATATATACATGTTTTGGTAGTAATTGTGAGCATTTTTATGTTATATTTGAATACAGCATTTGCTATATCTGCTACTGTTAACAACATTCCCATGCTTAATGGCACGAATTTCAAAAAATAGAAGGAACATGTGATGATGGTACTTGGATGTATGGATCTGGATCATGTATTTAGGCTTGATCCTCTCGCATCTCTAATAAATCAGAGTACTTCTAATTAGAGAGTGGCTTATGACAAGTGGGAGAGATCTAATCGCATGAGTCTGCAGATCATGAAGTTGTCTGTACCATAATCCATCAGGAGTTCTATTACTGATGAGAATGATGGCAGAAAATTTCTGAAGCAGCTGGCCGATAAGTTTACGGCAAGTGAAAAGGTTGAAACAAGCACTATTCTATCAAAGCTTTTTTCTAGGAGATACAAAGGGAAAGGAAATGTCCGCGAGTACATTTTAGATATGTCCAATCTTGTTTCAATACTGAGAGGTCTCAAGTTAGAATTGTGTGAGGCCATTCTTGTGCACCTCGTCTTGATCTCTTTCTGCACAGTTTGACACTTTTAAGGTTAGCTATAAGACTCAAAAAGAGAAATGGTCTCTGAATGAGCTTATAGCACAGTGTGTGCAAGAGGAAGAGAGGCTCAAGAATGACAAGGTTGAGAGTGTTCATCTGGCATCTGCCTCAAAAGATCCAGACAATAAGAAGAGAAAGAGGACCAACTATAAGGGAAAGGATCCTATGGACCAAGGAGCTTCAGGGCATAAGGAACAGAAGAAATATAATTCAGTACTTACATGTTTTTTTTGCAAAAAGAAAGGCCACATGAAGAAAGATTGCTCCAAGTATGCCAATTGGCATGTAAAGAAAGGTACGCTTCTTAACTTTGTTAGTTCTGAAGTTAATTTGGATGTAGTACCTAATGACACTTGGTGGATGGATACTGGTGCTACTACTCACATAACTGTCACAATGCAGGGTTGCCTAAGGAGCCGGTTGCCAAGTGATGGTGAAAGATACATCTATACGGGTAATGGTAAGAAGGCAAAAGTGGAAGTAATTGGAGATATTCAGCTTATACTTAGGACTGGTTTTGTTTTAATTTTGGAAAATACTTTTGTTGTACTGTCTTTTAGACGGAATTTAATTTCTGTTTCATGTTTGGACAAATCTGGTTACTCTTGTTCATTTGGTAATGAAACATTTAGGCTTTTTCAAAATTCTAATTTGGTTGGAACCGGTAATTTAATTGACAAAAAACAATGAAATAATGCATGCAACCGTCTTTGGTACTAAGCGAAATTTAAACAATGAGAATTCTGTTATGTTATGGCATAAGCGTTTAGGACACGTATCCAAACAACGCATAGAGAGATTAATAGCTCAAGGAATTCTCAATTCCTTTGATATGTCGGATTTCGATTTTTGTGTACAATGCATTAAGGGAAAAACAACTAACAAAAGAAAGATAGGTGCAAACAGGTGCAATGATGTCTTAGAATTAATTCACATAGATGTGTGTGGTCCGTTTCCTACAACTTCTTGGAATAGACAAACATACTTCATTACGTTTATAGACGATTACTCACGTTATGGTTATCTGTACCTAATTCATGAGAAGTCTCAAGCTCTAGATATGTTCATGAACTTCAAAGTCGAAGTTGAGAATCAATTAGGTAAGAAGATTAAGGCCGTGGAGGAGAATATTATGGTAGATATGATGGATCAGGTGAACAACGTCTAGGGCCTTTTGCTAGATACCTAACAGAATGTGGAATAGTTCCTCAATACACCATGTCAGGTACTCCAGGTCAAAATGGTGTAGCTGAGCGGAGAAACCGAACCCTTCAGGACATGGTGAGAAGTATGATAAGTCACTTTTCTTTACCAAATTCATCATGGGGTGAGGCATTAAAGACCGCAATTTACATTCTCAACAGAGTACTTAGTAAAGCAGTTGAAAAGACCCCATATGAGTTATGAATGGGTAAGAAGCCTAGAATTAGGCATTTACAGGTGTGGGAATGTCCAGCTGAAGCAAGGCCTTATAAGCCTAATGAAAGAAAATTGGATTCAAGAACTGTCGGCTACTATTTTGTAGGTTACTCTGAAAGATCAAGAGGGTTCAAGTTTTATGATCCTAAAAGTAGGTCATTCTTTTAAACGAGTAATGCCAAGTTCATTGAGGATAGTGGGAGTACTGAAGTAAGAGACACCATATTTGAAGAGGAGTGTATACACATTCTAACCACAGTCACTACAGTAGTTACAGACGGGGATCAGGTAACCATTCCTGATGCCATTTAATTTGTAATTCCAAACACTGTGGATATTAATGATGTCCCTGTACTGTCTCAAGCACAATTAGAGGCTCCTCCCACTTAAGTTGAGGCACCACATCCAGAAATAGTGGAAGTAGCTCAACAGCCTCAATTAGAAGTGTCAACAAGACGTTCAACTAGAGAAAGGAGAAAGGCAATTTCAGATGATTATGTAGTTTTTCTTCAGGAGCATGAGTTTCATATGGGATTGGAGAACGATCCGATGTCTTTCAGTCAAGTAAAACAAAGCTCCAACTCTGACAAGTGGTTTAAAGCTATGCATGAAGAAATGAAGTCAATGGATGATAATGGCATATGGGATCTCGTCGAATTACTTAAAGGTGTGAAACCGATTGGTTGTAAGTGGATATTCAAAACCAAACGGGATTCGAGAGGTAATGTCAAAAGGTATAAGGCTCGCCTAGTCACCAAAGGCTTCACGTAAAAGAAAGGTATAGATTATAAAGAGACTTTCTCTCCAGTTTCAACGAAAGACTCTTTCAGGTTAATAATGGCACTCGTAGCTCATTATGATTCGGAGTTACATCAGATGGATATAAAGACAGCGTTTCTCAATGGTGACATTGATGAAACAATCTACATGGTGTAACCAGAAAATTTTGAGTCAAATGATTCAAAGCACCTTGTATACAAACTTATGAAGTCCATTTATGGTTTAAAACAGCCATCTCGTCAATGGTACCAGAAGTTTGATTAGGTGATTACTTCATTTGGTTTTAAAGAGAACACTGTTGATCAATGTATTTATCTCAAGTTCAGTGGGAGCAAATTTATTATACTGGTACTTTATGTTGATGATATACTACTAGCAAGCAATAACGTAGGTCTATTGTATGATGCCAAGAGGTTCTTATCTAGTCATTTTAAAATGAAGGACCTTGGTGATGCATTTTTTGTACTAGGTATACAGATCCATAGGGATCGTTCAAGAAGTATACTTGGTTTATCACAAAAGACTTACATAGAGAAAGTGCCCAGTAGATTTGGTATGCAAAATTGTGCGCTAGGAGATACACCTGTGGCAAAAGGTGATAAATTCAGTTTGGATCAATGTCCAAAATTGGAACTTGAGAAGAAAGAAATGGAGAAATTCCTCTATGCTTCAGCAGTTGGGAGTCTTATGTATGCTCAAGTTTGTATGCGTCCAGATATTGCATACATTGTGGGAATGTTGGGCAGATATCTTAGTAACCTAGGTTTGGATCGTTGGAAGGCAGCAAAAAGGGTAAATAGAACAAAGGACTATATGCTCACATATCGAAGATCCGATTATTTGGAAGTTGTTAGATATTCAGATTTCGATTTTGTAGGGTGTCAAGATAGCAGAAGATCCACTTCAGGCTATGTTTTCATGCTAGCTGGAGGGTCTATGTCATGGAAAAGTGTAAAATAAACACTTGTAACCTCATCTACTATGGAAGCAGAGTTCATAGCATGCTATGAGGCATCCAACCAGGGAATATGGTTGAGGAATTTTATCACTGGACTGCAAATATTTGATAGTATTGACAGAACATTAAAGATCAATTGTGATAATAAGGCCGTTGAGTTGTATTCCAAGAACAACCGAAGCTCGCCGAAGTATAAACACATCGATATCAAGTTCTTGGTTGTAAAAGAAAGAGTTCAGAGTCGTCAAGTGTCGATTGAGCACATTAGTACGAACTCCATGATTGTTGATCCACTCACCAAGGGTTTGCCACCTAAGGTGTTTCATGAGCATGTGACTCAAATGAGTGTATTAAATTTAGACGATATGGCCAAATAGTGGGAGTTCTTGTGATTATGTGTATCCGTATATTTGACATACTTCAGTTATTATGATTATCATGTACGTACCTATGGTTTATTGATATTTCAATATATTGAGACAACTCTGAAATGCAATCATGATTTTCTATTGCTGTTTACCGTTTAGTGTTTGAAAATGTGATAATAAACTCGTAGGAGTTATAAAGAGGACCAGTTGGAAATAGACATGTAAAAGATCACATTTCATGTAATTTTCATGCTACACATCCATATTGGATCTATGTCATTAATTGTGTTTGGTGTGGTGATTATAGATAGGTCCCGTTACATATAAGTGTAATGACGACCGTTATGATCTCATACTAAAACTATTGATGGGCTAGATTGTTTAAGTTATTTCAAGTGTTAGATAGTATTAGTGAGCTCAATTATAGTAATTAAAGTTATGTGTAATATTTTGTGACACATGTAGCCCAAGTGGGAGAATGTTAGAAATTTTATAAATAGAGTGGGCTACATATGTCAATTTTTACACATATTTACTGTCCAAATTTAAGCTTAATTAAGTGATCTAATAAAGTTTTAAGACAAGGCTATGAAATAACATTTATATATAATATGGTTTATTAGTTTATTTAATTAATGTGTAGAAACCCGGTTTTACCCTTAGTGTTATTTTGATAGGTCAGTAATATTCAAGGGTAATACGGTAATCTTTTAGTTTAAATTTTGAATTTAACAGTTATGATCCCCGGGTGTTTTACGACTGATGCTTCACACTTTCATCCCATCTGTTATATGATTTACTGCGTTCATAAAAACAAACCAGAAGAACTGCATCTAAGGATATTAGTTATTCAAGTATAAATTTACTGAAATTGAAGAGCAATGGAAATTGGTCAGTATTTCTGATTAATAAAGTACATTATGCCTAATGATCTACTTGAGGAATTGAATTCTGTGTTTATGTATATTATTGCACAGTTTGAAAATTATACAGTAATTTTTTCTTTCACAAACCACTTAAAAGACATGGATTGTGCTGAGGGGCTTGCAGTTGTGTACCATTACTATCCTGCATGCCCACAGCCAGAACTAACTTTAAGAGCAAGCAAGCATGCTGATAATAGCTTCCTTACAGTGCTGCTGCAAGATCATATTGGTGGTCTCCAAGTTCTGCATCACAACTACTGGATTGACGTACCTTATGAGCCTGGTGCTCTAGTTGTTAACATTGTAGATCTTCTTCAGGTAAGTGTTTTCTGCAATCTTTTTGTTAAAGTATGTAAATAGTTCTGGTCCATCTTTTATAGAGCTTGAGGTTTTAAGATCAGTTATGTTTAACATGGTTTAAATTGATATCATTAGCTATATATCACTTTCACATTTTGGGTCTACGTTGTCAGCGGGCCCCAACATGGTTTAAGAATTTCATTTTCTGTGACTTTTATTTTTGTAATACCCAATTCCAGCCCACTCTGGTAAGTTCGAGCTTTGAGAATAATAGTGTTGGATAATACATGTTTTGACTTCAATCCTTCTTATTTTCAAAATTAAATCCTCTTTCACATGTTTTGGACTGTGAGTGTCCACGCTGACACCAATGCCAATCCTTTATACCCTTGAGTCATATAAAATATTTAATATTCTGACTATTCAAAATCCATTAATATCATGAATAAAAAATTAATAAAAGCTATGAACTTAAAAATTTATTTATTTATTTTTACATATGAACATAAACCTTTATAATTCAACAGTTCACAAAGAAAAAAAAATTAATTCAATCCATAAATTTTATTACTTTTATATAAATTGTTTTACTTTATTTATGTACAAACAAAGATTTCTTTTACTTTACTGATTTTCTATTGGTTAACTAAACAACCAAATTATAATTAGAGCATTTTATCCAAAAAATAATATATAACTATAGCATTTCACCTAAATAAAATAAAATATTAATAAAATATATAAAATTTATGGGTAAATATATAATTTTTTTTTGGGTAAACGATCGAATTATTAACTTTATGTACAAAAGTACAAATAATAAATTTTAATTATATATATTTTCTATTAATTCTTTATTCCAAATATTGTTAGGTATAGTCAAAATGTCTTATATAACCGAGGGTATTTAAGAAATTTAAAAGGGTGCCTTTAAAATAATCTGGACCAAATGAGACCATTTGTAATTGGACCAAACGAGACCATTTGTAATTGGACCAAACCACAAAGGAGGAAGTGAAATTTTCCCTTTTCTTTAACCCTAAGATCTTCTACTCCACTCTTAGAGCTCACTTCCCAAAACTCTTCGGTTCCTGGGTTTTCAGGTCTCAAACCTTCATCTTCATCTCACAGTGTAACACCCCTTTACTTAAGTCTAGACTCTCGAATAAGGTGTGATTACCATATATTTATTTTTTAAAAAATTTAATTTGTTGAAAATATTTTTGGACATAACCACAATAAAATCAGAGAATTTTCTTTACTCTTTGAAACCGTTTCTCCAAACCACACTAAAACAGTATTATTTTAAAATAAAATAAAGTTTACACACCCACACCGCAAAGGAAAATGTAGTATTTAAAAATACATAATATCATCGCCCAAAATATAACAAACCAAATGCGGAAGAACAATACACTATGCTGCGCCCTCCAGTCCGCACCCTGCCAAGCCTAACTATTCGGCTTTGAACTTACCTGTCACACAGGACATATAACTGTGAGTGAAAAACACTCAGTAGGCAACCATATGCAAATGCAAATGTCATGTCATGAAGTGTATCACTATACACCTAAAATCATTATTTTTCCCTCTTTATTTTTCAACCGAAAAACCCACTCTCTTTCCGCGTTTTGTGCACAAAGCACCACACCTCTGTGGTATGCGGATGAACCATCGCGGCGCACCAATGCTATGTGGTCAGTGATTCATAGAAGTGACTAAAAAAGGTTTGAACCATGCACCTCATCGTGCAACCAATTTTCAAAAACACAAACCCACAGGGAAAAATCTTTCATTTAACATAAAACAATAAACCACCAAAATTGCTTTATGCAAATGAATGCTCATGCCACAATGCATAAGTAAAACCAAGCAACATAGTAAAACACATAATTACCAACCGTCCTATTCCAACAGCCGTAATTACTGAAATGCCACTGCTCCATCAACGACTATAAGTCGTTCAACCATACTGATGTAATTACCGATATGCCATTTGCCATGTCGGAAATTACCAAGATACCCCTCAAGTAGATGGAAAATTATCAAAATACCCCTCAATAGGCATATAGTTAATTACCATTCTACCCTCGGTAAACCAACGGAGTTAATAAATTCCATCAATATACGCATTTACGACACAATTATAAACACATATATAAATAAATACATATATGAAAATATACACCCGTAAATACACATTCACATACGCATATCCATATATATAAACACATATATACACACCCATATATGTCTACACATTTTATATATACATATATATGCACACAAATATAATTTACATATATACATAATCACATATACACATACACATAAATACATATATAAAATACGCACATATAAATATATACTCACATACACATATATATGCACAAACACGTATATACACACCCATATATGTACACACGTATTTTATACACATATACATGCATACGAATTCTATTTATACATACACATAATTATATATATATATATACATACCCCCATGTATAAAATACTCACAAAATATATATATATTAACTAAATACTCCATTTAATACGTAAAGTATTATTTTTATACATAACCCTCTACAAAATATACTTAAGTATATTTAATAAATACATACATAAAATATATGTATTTTATAAAAATATATCTATATTTATAATTATACAAACACATGTATAATTAATTGTATTTGAGAAAATATATATATATTAATAAACAAATAATAATTTAATTTATATATATATATATTAAAATAACTTGGAAATTAGAAAAGAACATAATACCCCTCCAATTTTAAATATTCTCAACTTTACCCCTATTATAGAAAATGACAAAATTACCCTCAATAATTTCAAAAATTACATTTATGTCCCTACACGTCAAATGACCAAAATGCCCTTGACCTTTTTCAAAATTCCATCCATATCCTTTGCATGTAAAATACCAAAATGCCCTAAGATATTTTCAAAAATCCCATTTGTGTCCTTTACATGAAAAATGACCTAAATACCCTTGAACTTTTTAAAAATTCCTAAAATACCCTTTGTATGTAAAATGACCAAAATGCCCTTTCTAGCAAAAATTTTCACAAAACCTCTTTACTATGGCCGGTCCCCTTATACACAGTTTCCACTATGTTTTCTTCACCAAAACACCAAACCAAGCATGCCAAATCTCAAATCTATCAAGCTACTCTATCAAATCATGCTTAATTCCCATAAATTCAAACTTTATTCCATATATTCCATCAAATCTCAATCCAAATAAATGAGGTCTTAATGAATAAGATTAACCACAACATATTAACCTCAATCCATCATCACAACAACATCACAACATCATAACACATGAATTTATCCAAGAATTTCATGAAAATATAAAGAAATATACAAGAAAATGAAAGGGTATTAGTTACCTACCTTGATTAAAGCCTGGAAGCAAGCAAACCCCACCTTTGAAAAGCCTTCAAACCAAGCCAAAATCCCCCTCTTGATGGCCGGCCACTTCCCTCTTGAAATTGGTTTGTGTTTTCCCTCTCTAACTTTTTGTCTCTCTCTAACTAGTGAAAACCAATAAATGAATTGTTGAAAGGAAACAAGACAAGGTGAAAAAGGAGAAAAGGGTGTCGACAATCAAGACTCCAATTGCCAACCTTTTTCTCTTTTTTTTTTTAATAATATTTTTAAGATAAAGTACAAGATATTTGTATATATATATATATATATATATTAATTAATTCAATTGGTGAAATAAAAAGGAGTAGAGTCGGCCACACATACAAATTTTCAATTGGCAATTTATTTTTTTAATAATAAATCAAAAGTAAAAAGTAAAGATATTTAAATATATTAATATTTTAATGAATAGTAAAAGTCAACTATGGTCAAACTGGAACCAAGGGCAAAATAGGTAGAAAAAGTCCCTCGACTCCTCACAGAGTAGTCTTGGTTCTCAAAAAAATCCCGGGGAACTCCGAAACTGCTTGTTTCGGTGAAAAAGGCAAAACCGTAATTTAACCAAAAACGCGTCCGGAAGCCGACACTTTTGAAAATAAATGAGGTTATTACAACACTCCCCCCTTAAAAGAAATTCCGTCCCCGAAATTTTACTAAAGACGTAAACATACTAATCAAACAAGAACGGATACTTGACTCTCATCTCGTCTTCTCGCTCCCAAGTCGCTTCTTCCACCGCGTGGTTTCTCCAAAGAACATTAACCAACAGAATCGCTCGATTCCTAAGAACTTGGTCCCTACGGTCCAAAATTTTTACTGGTTTCTCCTCATATGTCAGGTCCTTGTGAACCTCCAATGGCTCGTATTCGATGACATAAGAAGGATCATGCACATACTTTCGCAACATCGAAACATGAAAAACGTCGTGCACGCTAGATAAATTGGGAGGCAACGCCAACCGATATGCCAAAACCCCAATTCTTTCTAATATCTCAAAAGGTCCAATAAAGCAAGGACTCAACTTCCCCTTCTTTCCAAACCTCAACACACCCTTCAGAGGTGCAACCTTAAGAAATACCTTCTCACCAACCTCGAACTCAAGGTCCTTTCGTCTAGTATCCGCATAACTCTTTTGCCGATCCTGAGCTACTTTCATTCTTTGTTGAATCTTATTGATGATATCGCTGGTTTGTTGCAAAATCTTTGGACCAAGCAACTTTCGTTCACCAACTTCATCCCAATGTGATGGAGACCTACACTTACGTCCGTACAACGCCTCATATGGAGCCATCCCGATGGATGCTTGAAAACTGTTATTATAGGAAAACTCCACCAACAGCAAATGCTTTTCCTAACTTCCTTCAAAATCCAAAGATACATGCTCTCGGCATGTCCTCTAACGCCCAATCGTCCGCCCGACGCCCATCCGTCTGCGCATGAAAAATCAGGTTAACTCCATTCTGTAAACTCTTCCAAAACGACGAAGTGAACCTCGGATCACGATCCGACACGATTGAAATAGGCACACCGTTGAGCTGTACAATCTTGTCCACGTATAGCTGAGCTAACCTTTCCAACGAATGAGTCCGCCGCATGGGTAGAAAATGAGCTGATTTCATCAATCGATCTACAATTACCCAAATCGCATCATTACTCCGCTGAGATCGCTGTAATCCCACAACAAAATCTATCAATATACGCTCCCACTTCCACTCCGGAATCACTAACGGCTTCAATAATCCAGAAGGTCTTTGGTGCTCAATCTTCACCTGCTAACAAGTCAAACATTGCTCCACGAACTTTGCAATGTCTCGCTTCATACTACCACCGTAAAATCATGGAGACATCCTTGTACATCTTAGTAGACCTGTGGTGAACTAAGTAAGGTGTACAATGAGCATCTACCGAATTTCTTCGATCTCCTCACCTTGCACACACACCAGTACCAAATCTCAAAGTTCCATCTCCGGCGAGATTGAACTCCAGCTTCTTTCCTTCGATAACTTGAACTCTGATTTTCTGAATATCTGCATTGCTAGCCTGTCCCTCCTTTATCTTGTCTACGATCGAAGATTCAATCGTAGTGATGATAAAGATAAATGAACACCGTTAGTAACTAACTCAATGTCCATCCTTCTTAAATCCTATAGAATACGGGGTTGGGAAGTAATTAGACAACCGCTAAAACCCGCATACTCCCTACTCAACGTGTCGGCCACAACGTTCGCTTTGCCTGGGTGATAGTTGATAGTATAATCGTAATCCTTGACTAACTCCAACCATCTCCTCTCTTCATGTTCAACTCCTTCGAAAGTGAAAAGTACTTGAGACTCTTATGATCGGTGTAGATATCGCACTTAACTCCGTACAGATAATGACGCCAGATCTTCAGTGCAAACACTACCGCTGCTAACTCCAAATTGTGCGTAGGGTAGTTCCGCTCATATGGCTTCAACTGACGTCAAGCGTAAGCAATCACCTTGTCGTTCTGCATGAGAACGCAATCTAGACCTTTCCGCGCCACAGACCACTTAAACTATCCTCACCGCTCGCAAAACAAGAACAAAAGACTAATTTCTCTTCAACTCCTGGAAACTTTTCTCACACTCCTCCTACCAAATAAACTTGTTTTCCTTCCTTAACAAGTGCGTCAATGGCAATGCAATCTTAGAAAACCCTTCCACAAATCGGCGATAGTAGCCCGCCAAACCAAGAAAACTTCGGATTTCTCTGACATTTGCTGGTCTCTTCCAATCCTGAACCGCTACAACCTTAGTAGGATCCACTCAATCCCTTCGCAGATATTACGCGGTCCTAGAAAAGCAATACTTCCAAGCCAAAACTCGCAATTCTTGAACTTGGCGTACAACTGCTTCTCATGCAAACGCTGCAGCACTAACTCCAACTGCTCCTCGTGCTCAACTGCTGATTTGGAATAAATTAGAATGTCATCGATAAACACCACTACAAATTTATCCAAATATTCGTGAAAAACACGATTCATCAGATCCATAAACGCTCCTGGTGCATTCGTCAATCCAAATGGCATTACCACGAACTCGTAATGTCCATACCAGGCGAATGCACTCTTCGCCTATCCTCCTCCTTGATCTTCAACTGATGATAACCAGAACGAAGATCAATCTTCGAAAAGACACTCGCCTCTTGTAACTGGTCAAACAAATCGTCGATCATTGGCAACGAATACTTATTCTTAATCGTCACCTTGTTAAGCTCCCGGTAATCAATACACAAACGCATTAAACCATCTTTCTTTTTCACGAACAGAACTGGTGCTTCCCAAGGCGAAACGCTAGGCTTAATAAAACCTTTATCCAACAAATCCTACAACTGCTCCTTCAACTTCTTCAACTCTGCTGGAGCCATTCGATATGGCGCCTTAGAAATAGGTGCAGTTCTGGGTACCAAACCAATTGTGAATTCCACTTCTCGATCCGACGGTAACCTTGACAAATCCTCTGGAAAAACGTCCAAAAAGTCTCGAACGATTTCGTTGTCTTGCGGTTGAAGAGTATCTGGTTCCTTGTTATCGACACTAACAAGGTAAACTTGACACCCTTGATGCAAACACTTAAGAGTTTGCATCGCCGATAGCAACTTAGGCCAAGGCCTAAACTTTGAGCCTGCAAACACAAACTTTCGACCGTTTATAGGGCTAAACTGAACTTTCTTCTCTTTGCAATCAATGCAAGCCCCACACTTAGATAACCAGTCCATACCCAAGATCACATCAAAATCCAACAATTCTAATATAATCAAATCAGCACATAGTGTCTCGTCACCGAGGCACACATCACAATTATCAAGCAAAGAAGTAGCAAACATACTTACACCCGATGGTGTAGCAATAGATAAACCACAACCAAGACTAATAGGTTCCCTAGCCAATTTAGCAAAGAAGCTAAACACAAACGAAGCGTAGGCACCGAATCAAACAATGCAAAAGCACTTAAACCATTTAAGGTAACTGCACTCGCAACCACCGTGGAGTCTTTCCCCGCCTCCTCTTTGGTCAATGCAAACACCCGACCTTGCATAGGCTGCTGAGTTTTTGCTACCCCTGGACAATTCCTCCTTATATGGCCAGGCATGCCACAACCATAGCACGTGATAGTTTTTCTCCGAAATGCTGCCTTCCGTATTTACTACACTGCGGAACACCAGGTCGGTTATCACCGGTCTTAAACTTCTTATTGTTATTATCCCCTCTGTTAGTGCTTGACCACGGTTTCCCATTGAACCTCTGCTTCTGCGGAAAACCTCTTTTCCACAGCTTCTTCGCAGGAGTAAAACTCGATCCTGCAGGTCCACTTGTCACCGGGGCAGGGTCCTTAGCGATCAACTGTACTCGCTGCAGAATCTCCGAGTACGTAGGGAACTGGAACATAGCGACCACATTGTAGAGCTCAGACTGTAATCCTTTCTCGAAACGTCGAGCCTTACACTCCTCAGTGTCCACTAGGTGTGGTGCGTATCGTGAAAGTTCGTCGAACTTCCTTTCATACTCCACAAGGGAAAGATTTCCCTGCTTCAAACTTATAAACACCGCTTCCTTTTCCTCCTGCTTTACTCGCGGAAAATACTTCTCCAAGAACAATGTCTTGAATAAGGCCCACATCATCGGATGTTCGTCAGTACGGTACGCCTTCTTAATCATATCCCACCAATGACTGGCTCCCTGCTTCAGCATGAATGAAGCACAGACCACCTTCTAGGTCTCTGAAACATCGGTCAGCAGAAAGATCTCCAACTTTCGAATCCAATTCTCAGCCACTAATGGATTCATCGATCCGTCAAACTCTGGGGGATGAAGATCTCGAAACTGCTTCACCACCGCATTAATTCCCACAAATTGCTGTTGTTGCCGAGGTTGTTGTTGTTGAACATTCTGAGCCACCAGCCTTTCAATGGCTTCCACAAGACGACTTGTAGCATCCCCTGAACTGCTCTTAGGCTCAGGGTGAACGTTTCTTGGAAAACGTGGCATCTACATCCAGCGAGAAAATAAATCTTAACCAAATTATTCGATAATAATTTGATAAGATATACAGAAAAACCACACTTCATTTTTACAATAAAGCGTTATACAACCAGCACACCATACATATATTATACAATATATACACACATATATATACCCATATATACATATACCATATGTATAAGATATAATACATATTAACAAACAACAACGTCACCAAACGCCGGAACTCTAGTCACTAGTAGGCTCATCCCAAGGATCAAAATCCTCAGGGTCGACTGGGTTAGGTGTATAACCGCGAGGGACGTACTCATCAGTACCCAATGAGTCCTCCTCAGAGTCCTTCGCTAGAACCGCTGCTGCAACAGGTGGTCCTCCAAACCCTCGTGCCTGAACGTGCCCCCTCATGGCTCTCTGCTCTGTAGGATCCTCATCAAACTGATCTAGATACCACATATACATGTCGTGATAGTGATCCTCCTGCATCTGCTGGAATCGTCCAATAGGCATGTAGCAATGACCTCCTCTCCTAATCGTCCAATAGTGATGGTCACTGAAGCATCAGCAAGTACATGTTTAAAAACCTGGCTCTGATACCAAAACTGTAACACCACCTTACCCAAGCCTAGGTTCCCGAGTAAGGTGTGATTTCCTTCACTCTTTGAGACCGTTTCTCCAAACCACACTAAAACAGTATTACTTTAAAATAAAATAAAGTTTACACACCCACACCGCAAAGGAAAATGTAGTATTTAAAAATACATAATATCATCGTCCAAAATATAATAAACCAAATGCGGAAGAACAATGCACTATGCTGCACCCTCCAATCCGCACCCTGCCAAGCCTTACTATTCGGCTTTGGACTTACCTGTCACACAGGACATACAACTGTGAGTGAAAAACACTCAATAGGCAACCATATGCAAATGCAAATGTCATGTCATGAAGTGTCTCACTATACACCTAAAATCATTATTTTTCCCTCTTTATTTTTCAACCGAAAAACCCACTCTCTTTTTGCGTTTTGTGCACACAACACTACACCTCTGTGGTATGTGGATGGTCGGCTACTTTCCTTTTGAAATTGATTTATGTTTTTTTTTGCAATTTTCACTTTTTCCCTCTTTAACTTTTTGTATCTCTCTAACTAGTGAAAACCAATAAATGAATTGTTGAAAGGAAACAGGACAAGGTGAAAAAGGAGAAAAGGGTCTCAGCAATCAAGACTCCAATTGCCAATTGCCAACCTTTTTCTCTTTTTTTTTTTGTAATAATATTTTTAAGATAAAGTACAAGATATTTGTATATATATATATTAATTAATTCAATTGATGAAACAAAAAGGAGTAGAGTCGGCCACACATACAAATTTCCAATTGGCAATTTATTTTTTTAATAATAAATTAAAAGTAAAAAGTAAAGATATTTAAATATATTAATATTTTAATGAATAGTAAAAGTCAACCATGGTCAAATCGGGACCAAGGGCAAATGGTAGAAAAGTCCTCACTCCTCACGTGGTAGTCTTGGTCCTAAAAATCCCGGAGAACTCCGAAACTGCTTGTTTCGGTGAAAAAGACAAAACCGCGATTTAACAAAAAATGCGTCTGGAAACCTACAATTTTGAAAACAAATGAGGTTATTACACACAGTACTCTTTAACTTCCAAAACTTTTATTCTCATAGAGCTTCAACTTACTAAGCACTTATACTCTCATAGAGCTCTTTGGCTTTTAGAACTTCAATTCTTAGAGTCATTTAACTCCTAGAATTTTAGCACGCAGAGGTCTTCAACTCATAGAGCCAGCTCCCAAAGCTTCAACTCCATAGTCCTTTAGCTCTTAGAGCTTCAGTTATTAGAGCCATTCAATTCCCAGTGCTTGGAGCTTTTCAATGCCTAGAGCTTCAGCTTTAAGAGAGTTTCAACTTCAATTTCAAGTACCCTAATACTAGAGCACCCAAAGGTCCCGACAAGAGGTCTAGCTCACCCGGTCCCGATGTTCTTAATAGCAAAGCCTCGAGCACACACACGCTTTTTCATTTTTGTTTTAGAATCTATATAATACACATACAAACTTCTACATCCCAAAGCAATAGCCACATTCATTTATAAATTGAATTATTATCAAACTTGCTAGCTGGAGGAAAAATGTTATAGGATTTTTACTAGACTCACTCACACATAACCCAATTATTGAGGCCAACTGCTTAAGTAATCCAACCTAATCCAAGTATTATGTCAACCACATTAGTGGGTAACTCACTAGAGAAAGACTCTTCCATTTCGACCGATTACACACTAACTACTCATAAAGTGAGAGCATGTAGACTAACCACTGCCACTCTCTACAACCTCAACTGTAAGTAATCATCCTCACTTTCTCAAACCTTAACTGCAGGTAAGTTCTCTTATACCCCCACACTCCTACATTCTAGGAGGTTACATGCAAGTGGAAGAATGGAGGATGGTGCACAAGACACAACAATAGGCACAAGTAACAGCCTCTACCATCTTTCTAAAGACACTCAACTTAGGTATGCTCTTTAACCTTATTGAAACTCTATTCAATAACTTCTTCTGCACTTTTCGATTACTTATTTGACATTGGAGTGTCTTTAACTGGTACCATACTAGTATTCCAAGTTCCTTGAATTTTTTTTTTTTTCTGGGATGATTTTGAGATCCTAGAATCTTGCATTGTACTATGATTGTGTATGAAACCATAAAAGGACAAAAGTTTCCATGCTTAGATTATTTTTTGGGGGACTGCACATACCAATTAAATAACACTTCCTTTGAAAGTCCGTTGTTATATATGATCTTAATATATATAGTTGTATGATAATATATGATCCTAATTAAGAGACACTAAAACTGCTACTATAAAACTTACAAAAAGCCATTGACTTGATCTATAACTTATATTTTATTATGGAAAGGGCAACATGATAACCAGTATAATATATTTAATTTACTGATCAATATTATTTAAAATTGCTCTATAAACGAAACATAACAAGTGGTTTAAATTCTACAAATTATGTTTAGAGTTTGCACTTATTTCCAGCATAACACATTTTTTTTTGGAGAAAAAAAGCATGTCTAAGTATCAATTTCTTATGTGGAAATTTATAGCTAAGATGATGGGATTCATAGTTCTACCAGTTGTAATGGAAGCTATTAATCCTCCTTTCACATCCTATTCTTCACTCTCTCATTCAATTATTCCTTTTCCATTTTACTCTATGTTTTTTTCTCAACCTTCAACTGATAAATATTTTCCTAAGCCAAAATATTTATCCAATTATTTTATTTGCGTTTTCAAGAATTGCAAATCACTTATGCTGTCTAAGGAACTCTTCTTTATGTGTGAGGGAAAGTGCGCATACAAGTTCATATATTCTCTACATGTGTACTCTTACTTGTATGGGGTTCATGAGTAGAAATTTTGAATACGGTACGTTGAAGTAGTATTCTATCCTTGATCATTTTTTTCACGAGGGACATACATTTAGAAATGAATATATAAGACATATGCCTATTTTAAATGTGCATCTATAATTAATGTCCATTTCTTTTTAAATTTGGACATTGGAAATTAATTAGGAATATAAATGTTCCATAGTTACATATATATATATATATATATATTAATTATGTATTTATGTTTCCCTTTAGATTTTGTATATTTTTCACTTTGACCTTTGAATTATAAATTCGGACATTTGATCCTTAAAGAATACTACAGCTTAATGACAAATACATAGATACTAGCAGAAATATATATTTATTATGTTACTTAAATTTTGGCATATTTTTTCACTTTGGTCTTTGAACTATAAAGTTTTACTTTGAATCAATCAAGTCATCGTTAAGTTACATATATGAAATATGTATTTTATGTGACAATTAAAATTTTGACACAAAGAAAATTGTCACAATTGGGGCTTTTTTTTTGTTTTTTAGTGCATGCAGTGAAAGGGTAAACCACAGACAAATATATGAAATGTTCACGCGAATTCAACAAAAACATACATAATATTTTATTATAGCATAAGATTTAAATGAACCCTCAATATTCTACTTCAATCCTACAAAGTTTAGTTTTTTTTTTTTTTTCATTGAATAATAAAGAATAAGAAATAAGAAACAAGAAAAAAAAAATGTAGTTCGAAAAAATATTTAATTGGACAAAAGACTAGAACTTCTTCAAAAAATAAAAGTTAAGATCACATAAATTATTTCTAATTGTAAAAATCTTTTTTGAGAGATAAATTTCTTAATATGCATGCTTGCTTATTAATATGAATACTTATTTTCCCCCAAAATGTAAAACCACATATTTCTCATAACTTGTTCTAAAAATAAGAAAATATGTCTGAATTAGTTATTAAAGGTGGACTTGTCTCATATCTGCTCTCTTCGCCTTGTGTGTGTTTATAACTAAGACGTAAAATGCATTTCAATATCTTATTTTGCAAGGATAGAAGAGCTCTGTGAATTTTGGATATTGGTCAAAAACTCTCTGATACTCAAATAAAATTAGAGCAGGTGCATTTGTTGTAAAAGAGATAATTAATCAAAGAATCTGTATATACTCTTATACATATCCACGAGGCCTTTAATCACTAGCAGGAGCATATGTAATCAGCGAGTACCATGGTTTTTGTTCTTTATCTTTCACCGACCTAAACTGCAGGTCTAGGAATAAGTCTCTCCTTGGATTTACTTAGGCTTATACTTCCTACTTTGAACATAAGAAACATACGGGCAAGCAAACAATCAGATGGGCCAAACGGGCCGAACAAAAAGGGATTGAAATAATTGGGCCAAGCCTAATTAACCCTCTCTCGGCCCACATGGAGCGTTGTTCTCAAGTCAACTCTAAGGTGGTGAATTTAGCCAGACCCAATGTAAAATGGTAATTACAACAGACTTGAAAAATCTAAAGAAAACATAAATGGGCGATACAGAAGGTGATCCTAGAGGGGTGGTTTGGACAAACAAAAGATTACGTCATATGCCTTTCTTGAAAGAGCACGTACTCTTACTATAAGTACCTTGGAAACTTATTTATTAATAGTATGTTTAGATTGAAATAGGTAAAAAAATATATAATAATAATAATAATAATAATAATAATAATGATAAGTTCAAAGAAGAGAGAAAAGATAATGAAATGCTAGTAATGATTGTTTTTGTTTTTGGTAAAAGCTAGTAATGATTTTTTTTTTTTTGGTAGAAAGCTAGTAATGATTGTTGATAGAAAAGAAAGTAAACAAAAGTTAAAAAACCAATTAATGCTATATTATTTACAAAAATAATCTAACATAAAAGTTAATACATTTTCTTAGACAATATTAATAAGGGAAATTTTAAAATATTAAAATGTTTCAATAAGTCATTTTTCTTTCCCTCTATCTTGCCTCTCAACTTTGCATGGAAATAAAATAGACTAAGTTAGGCAAAAATAATTCATTCATAATCATTCATTTTGGACATGTTTGAATTGAATTAGGGAAATAAAAGAAATGATACAAAAAGAAAGAAAAAAAAAAGAAAAAAAAAAGAGAAAAGGTAAGACAATAATTTTATTTATAATAATTGTTTTATAGATGATTATTTAATGGAAAATAAAGAAAATTAAAATGAAAAATCAATTATTGCAGTTCATATTATTTGTAAAATACCCTTATAAAAGTGAATAAAATTTATTCTTATATAATATTAATATACGTAATTTGGAATGTTAAAAAGTTTTATCAAACACTTTTTCTTTCTCTCATTTTCCTTTTAATTTTGAGTACTGGAAATCAATGGACTAATTTAAGGGAAAAGGCACATCTCCTAATCCTTTCTTTTCTTTTCCTTTTCACTCATTTTTAATAATTCAAATAAAGGAATCAAATTTTATCCTTTTATTTCCCTCATATTCCCATCAATTCAAACTTAATATGAGATAGTATTTGGATGTTGTTGTATTCAATGATTCTTGGAGAAAGATAATAAATGATGGCATGTATGACCTTGTTTTGTTACCATATTGAATCAACCATTTGATCACATATGAAATCTATTTATTATGAAAAAATAGGGTTAGCATTGTAATAAAGTATATAAACTAGGGTTTCATCTGTTTTACATCTTATTTCGCAAAAAAATGCTTAGTACTCACAATTTTATTTTATTTTTTTTTAAAAAAACTACTATGATCTATTTTCAGTTTGTTTCAGTTAAATGCATTTTATTAAAATCTTAACAGTTATGTCAACATCTGTTAAAAACAACTAATACCTAGGGTACATAGCTAGATCTGATATTTCTTCACATCCATTATTTCTACAAATATTTGTTCAACCTAACAATGGAATGTCCATTCTGTTACACCCTTGATTCCAACAACCAAACATTACTAAGAGCATCTCAACACAATGGCGTTGTTATTTTTAAATTTTAATATTAACATTTATTTACCAACACAAAGTGCAAAAATCAATGCTAAAATGTAGAATAGCACTTCAATGGGCAAGGATAAAAAAGGCAATGTAAAATTTAAGTTTTTTATTTTTTGATGAATAAAAAAGGATCTCAATGTGGATCTCATCAGTCCAAGATTTTATTAATAGATAAGGCCTTCTTGCTGCTCTACTTTTACAACCTTTTTGGAGTCTAGAGCAGTTAACTCACATCCCTAACAGATCCCTCTCCACTTGGTGCATCAAATAAGGCTGAATACACCTAAGGCAATAGTGTGACTTGCCAAAACTTGAACCACAACTCTCGTGTAATAGAACGGTCGGCTTCCTTTACACTATGCCACACCCCATGTGCATAAAATTTAAGTATTTACTTTTTCTTTAAAAGGTGGGTTTCATTTACAAAAGGGATAATCATACTAATATCTACACAAATATACCTTTGTATTTTGAATAATTACTTTAACACGCTTTTTTCTATTTTTAGTTTTGTTGCAGTAACATCTGCTCCATTAGTCAACAATCACTTTTTGGTTAGTGAATTCAGTTTTATTAATGACCATTTTATCTTTATTTTATATTTAACTAAAAATAAAGAAAAATAATTACAAGTAAAATTTAGCACTTAAATTAATTATCATCTAATTTCATTTTTCCTTTTATTTTGTAGCTTTTTCTAATATATTTTACCGCGATGTTTAATATGTTACAAACAAACAAGTATTTTAATTGTATTTTTTGGCAAAAAAAATTCTTTTAATACATTTTACACCTAATTTTACTTTTTTGTTTTTTAGAATTTTAATATATTTAGTTTTTTTTAATATAACAATTAGGGGATTTTATGGCCGTACAGTCAATTGTGCTGTCAAAATTAGTAAAATAACCATATGCTTTTTAAATTTTATGTCATAGCAAAAGTGTACTTAATAGAACTATACATTTACTTTTATACCCTTCCCCTTTTAACACTCTAATTCCTTTCATTTACTGCACACCATATATATATTTTTCCTTTCATTTCATTGCACACCACTTGTACATATATGATCCCACACTTTGCTCACCTTGCTCAATCCTACCTTATTTACATATCTAACTGCACACCTTGTCTTTGTTATAAATATTTTTTTTATATTTTATATTTTATGATTAATTTATTATATATGTTTTTAATTTTTATTTAAATATGAATATTAGTTAAACTGAATATTAATTTTAAATAAATATGAATTCTAAATAAATAAATAATCTTAAAATTTGAATATTTTAAAAATAAAAAATTCGTTGACAAATAAATATTAATTATTTAAGTTTAAATCATTTTATTATTAATGATCAAAATAATTATAATTAATAATAATCATTTGTAAGTTTTAAAGTATTGAATAATAAGCAGAGGCATGCCCGTAAATAGTTTTGGGCTAGCGTGGGCCCAGAGGCCGAAATAAATATATCTATTAGTATTAACGGTTTTTAATTGTTATATTAATGTCAGCACTCTTTTAAATTTTTTTATTCAATTTTTAATAGAATTAAAATTTTAATTAGTTTTTATAATAAAAAATAAAAAAAATATTTTTAAATTTTATAAATTTACTTTTCTTTCACTCTTTCACTATGCTTTTTTAGTGTCTTCTTCTTTTTCATGCATATATATATATATATATATATATATTTTAAAAGATAATTGTTGTTAGGTATTAGGCCGAATTTGCTAAAAACTTACCGAATTGCTTCGCATTGGACAAAGCAATTTGTTGGATGACAAAGCAATTTGATGAAGTAATTTAATAAAATTTTATAAAAGATAAAAAAAATAAAGAAATAAATAATTTTTAACATCCGATGAATCAGTAAAAGATAAGATTATCATTCTTATCTTGTATTAAATATTTATATTGTTATATTATATAGATAAATTTGTATTTTACAATTATTTTTTAAAAGATAATTCTTATTTGGTATTATTTCGCCATCTACTAAATTTTCTAAAAATTTGTCTAACAAATTAATTCATGCTGAATTTTATCTATAGTTTTTTGATAATAAACCTTAAGGGGCATATTTGATAATTTAAAATAAAATATTTATTATTTGTGAAATGGACTGAATACCCTAGTAGTAATGACTCTATAATAAACTCTATATTCTTGGGACTGATCAGGACATCTAAAAACCCTAGTATTAGCAACTTTATAATAAAAAGAAATACTACTAATATTAAGGAAATAAGCTAGAGCCTAATACCCAATTGCCAACGGCAGACAGAAAAAAGCCCTATTAAGCACTCATTTTTAATAAAAAAAATAATAATATGTGAACAATTGATAAAGAAGGGAACCTAAGTATCGAATAACAAAACTAAAGAAACAAAAGACCAGAAACAAGAGAGAGAGAAAGAAGGATGGAACAAAACGAAAGGAGAAAAAGCGTAAGGAAAATGAAGCCTTGGAAATCATAAAAATCACTTGGGATCTGAGTAAGTATTTTTTTTCTTTTTTGAGAAAAAAAAAAGTTTGATTAGCCTTTTTTTTCATCAAAAAAGGAAAAAAAGAAAAAAGAAAAAAAAAAAGGAGTGGGGCACCATGAGCTTTTATCGTATAAAAAAAATTAAAAGAAATTTGGAGTTGAGATTGACTAGTTTGATTATTGAAATTGAAAAATGCGATAGGATTTTAATGATATTATTTAACAATTTAAATGATTTAGCTAGGATTTACTATTATAAATACAAAACTTAAAATAGATTTGATTATAACTATTGGTTAGTTTTTCTTCTTTAACTATTTTTTATGCTTTAAAGTTCATTATATAATGAATTGAAATATTAATTTAGTTTGGTTGTTTTATAAATTATTGTAGAATTATATTTTATTTCATATATACTTTTATCAATTGGAAACGTACGATAACACTGGATCACTGATGTTGTATATTGGTATGTTTTCGTAGTTTTTTGTGGATGTCGGCTTAGCTAAAATGACGGCGTTAGACAAAAATTCTAATGAGCCCTAAACAAAAAAAAGTATTATTATTATTATTATTATTATTATTATTATTATTAATTTGATCATCTAAATTTTAATATTAGTTATTAAGTTATTAAATAGTTTGATCAAACAAATGCAAATACACGCTCTTAAACTATATAATATAATATATAATGTTGTTCAATCACATAAAACATTAAGTTGGACATATTTATTAATTTGTCTTGCAAATTTAAATAATTTATAGCTTATCCAATAACACTAAATAGTGGTCATCTATGTAACAAATACATTAATTTGTAGAATATATGAATCTTATATAATAATAAATATTTTATTGTTTTAAATTTATATTACTATAATAATTATATTATTTTTAGTGTTATTAATTTTCTATAAAAAAAATATAATATAAGGGGAAAATTCATGTTTATGGGGTTGTGATTATCTGTTATTCCTGTTGTAATTCGTAATAACACTGTGTATATATATTACTTGTAATTAATTATTATAGATTGAGTCCCTGTATTTAATTGTTTTTTATTGAGTCCACTTAGGGATCTATCAGTAGAGCTATAATTATAGTTGATTTATAACTTGTATAAAATAAAATTGTATCTTCTCAATACTGAATCACTCTTTAATTTCATAAAATTGAAAATCAATTTAAATTTGTATTTATACCTATCTATTTATGTAAATAAAGATCGGCCACAAATAAAAATCAGATCTTCAAGTTCTACAATGGGAAAAAGGGTACGCTTTGCAAACTGGGAGTCTCTTATTGATGAGCTCTTAGGTTTAGTTCTGGACAAGTTGGTCTACCTTCGTGATTATATTCGGTTCAGTGCCGTATGCAAATCATGGAATTCCGCGGCCTCAAACCGCAGAGAAAAGCGTCCTTGGCTACTGATAAGCTCCAGTGACAAAGACAATGGCAGAAGAAAGCTGAGTGTATACAATTTCATTAGCGACGAAATCATCAAGTTACGTATCCCATACAAATACAAAATAAAAAGGTGCAGTGGTTCTTCTCATGGTTGGTTGTTTTTCGTCGAGAGCGTGTCTACATTAGTAGTCTTAAATCCATTCTCCGGTGATATTATTCAACTTCCGCCATTGAAGAGCGTCGATATTATTAATAATGGACTTGGGAAGGTTATTTTGTCAAAGGATCCTTCTTTGGGAGCATTCGAGGTCCTGGCTACTTCTTCTTGTTCTCATGTAGTAGCTCATCTGAAATTTGGTGATGATTTTTGGGCCTATTCGAATTCGATACCACATACTAATCGTCCTCGGTGTTTGATTTTTTATAAAAATATCATACTTGGTGCCTCACCAGGTGGTGGAATTTTGTCTTTGCAAGTAACAAGTTGTGATGATATTCATTCTTCATCTTCTCGATGCATCAAGGTTGAGAAAATTATACCGGATTTAAACAATAATTTGGATCTTGTGTTTTCTTCACGCTATTTTGTTTTGGAAACTACCGAGTGTGATCTTATAATGGTGGAGAGATATAGCAAATTTGATTTCAAGCAATATAGCACATTCAAAATCATAGTATCGAATGGACAAGTTTTGGATCGCACTCCTGTTGTGAACTTAGGTGGCCATTCGTTATTTTTGGGAAATTCTAACGATTCAATATCAGTTTTAGCTTCAGATTATGGTGGATGTAGGTCGAATTCGATCTACTATTGCCACTCATATACTATGTTCAAAAAGCATTTGGTGCGACGACGTGTTTTGAAGTATGGAAGAATTGAGGAATTCAACCTGGACAATCAGAGTTTTCAGTACCATCAGGAGTTCTCAATGTCTCATGAAGCTTCTTGGATTGTGCCCTCAATGAGGTTGTTAATAAAATTCTATTCATTTAACTATTAGATTTTATTTTGATGGTTTACTAAATTAGATTTTTTTTTTGTCGTTATATTAAATTATAGAATTGAATTAGGATATAAGGGCACTTTTTTTTTCCGTGATAGCCTTTTCTCAAAAGACTTGGAAATTGAGCTCCGGTGAGCCTATGCACGCCGAGTGTGGCTTTTGGCGCCCAAACCCAGATGGCACCCTTCAAGTTGTCATTGCTCAAAGCACCGGTCTTGTTGAAGTTCAGGTACTATCTCGTTCTCTCTACTTGAAATACTTGCTCTGCGCCCATAGTCTGAGTTGCTTCCGAACTTTGACAACGAACTCCGGATAGTGGTGGTAAGTCTAAGAAGATCAAGTTTAGGGAAATTACTCCAAAATTAAAGGTTCAATCCTTTCCAGAAGGTTATTTTGTGGAAACTACAAATGGTGATTTTCTAATGGTGTATCATTTTGAGAACAGTGGTTAGAAATCAACTTATGAAATATACAAATTCATCAGACTCTGATGGCAAGCTTGAGCGGATTCCAATTGCGGATTTCGGTGGTGAATCTTTGTTCTCGGGAAAACTTAGTACTGGCATATCAGTCTTAGCATCTGAATTATCCTGGATGTATGCCAAATGCGATCTATTGTGAAGTCATCGATGAATTGGTTGGGGGAAAAGAAGTTCAAGTGTTCAATCTGGAGGATGTTGGGTTTTGTGGAGAGAATATTTGGGAATGCAAGGAGCTATACAATGGAGGTGATAGAACAATAAAGGAGGAATTTTTTGTGAAAAAAAGCAGCACTATATTACATTGATACAAAACAAGCATACAAGAAATTATACACCATTTCCTTTATATAGGCATCTAAGGTCGGTTTACAAAAGTTCTTCAAAGCTAAGTTTTTTACTGTAATCACTACAGTCCAAGTACAATGCACTAATACATTTCAAAAATTGCAACTTGTTGATAAGCTTCTGCTAAGAACTCAACTTTGATTTTTCTTCTGCATCTTAACTATTAAGTAATCTAGGATCATGCTTATCTAAATTACAAATTACTTTTCAACACCCCTCTTAATTTGTAATTTTGAAAAGTTTCTTGAAATCTTCAAGCTTTTCAAAACTTTTCTGTTGTAGTTGCCTTTGTGAAAATATCTGCCATTTGATTATAGTTATTCACGAACTCAATTTGTATTTCTTCTTTTTCCACCAAGTTTCTAATGAAGTGATGATGAATATGTTTTGTTCTGCGGTGAAACACTGTATTTTTTGTCTTTGCAATTGCTAACATATTATCACACATGATAATTGTTGGAGCAGATTATTTATATTGCGTATCAGATAAGACTATTCTCAGCCAAACTGTGTCACATGCTGCATCTGTAGCTGCTATGTATTATGCTTCTGCTGAAGATAATGCAACTGTCTTTTGCTTCTTTGATGACCAAGAGATTGGCTTAGTTCCTAAGCAAAAAACATATCATCAACTGATCCTGCCCAGTCATTGTCTGTGTATCCAATGAGCTTGCTATTTTCTTCTTTTAATATATTTAATTCTAAGCTTTCTTGTGCCTTGAAGATAGCGAAGAATTCTTTTGCTGTAGTATAATGAATTTTGTTTGGCTCATGCATAAATCTAGAAATAAAACTTACAGCACCAACAATATTTGGCCTTGTGTTCGTGAGATAGATCAAACATCCAACTAATCTTAATTAATTTGCATTCCTACTTATTAGAATGATTACAAATTTACAACTTACATGCTATATATATCTTTGAGATGGAGACGGAGAGAGGCAGAGAGCTGTGTTTTACTAGGGCCTAGGCTGGCCAGTTTAGTGAAATTCTAGGTTTCCTTACGGGAGGTCTACCTAGTGAAATTGTTTCAACTCTAAATTTGAGAGGAACAGTTTTTATAACTTGCATATTTGTTAAATATGGACAATGACAAGTTTATAGTTTGTTACGTATTGAATTTATGGTTCATATTGAATTTTTAGTTTGGCATTGGGGCAAATAAATTTGAAGTAGGGATTATAAAATTATAAAATTTAATTTTCACAATATAAGTATACTTAAAAATATTAATGCTGCCCATAAAGTTTAATTAAAAGGCTGTTTGCACGCATCTGTTCCTGTGAGATAGAATAAAGTATAATGATTACTAAATATAGATATTTTATCTTATTTCCTTTTGTTTTGGTCACAAATTGATTTATTATTATTATTATTATTATTATTATTATTATTATTATTATTATTATTTGTAAAGACAATTTGATTTAATTGGCTATATCTGATTAGTAATTTTCTCAAGTGAATAAAGCCCATTTTCATTTTCCTTTGAACTAGGGATCATTAAATTGTCGTAAAATAAGTAAACATTAACATGTACAACCTACTCCTGATCATAGAACATGTCCACGGTATATTTTTCTCTAAAAAATGTTCTATGACTTCCATCCAAATCCCATGGTACTTGCATGCATAAATCCTGCAATCACCACGCATAATATGGAGAATTGAGACTGTAAGAAAATATAAAAAATTAAAGGGTTTTAATATTCAGATTTCTTATGTCAAATTATGACATTACTCACTTGTTTGTTGTGGGAGTGAACTATCTTTTTCTTGACTCATGATAAATGGTTTTAGATTGAGGATGCCATCCTCCATAAGCTGTGTGTCGGTCATAATAATGATACATCATCAATATATACAGAAATAACACCGACAATGCCCACACATTTTTAAACTGGAACTAATCTTGCATCATGAAAATGGAGGGATGTACAATATGATATGCCGGTTTCATATATCAACCTTTGCCACCACCCAATGTGCACTACCATTGTTAACTGGCATAGATACCTTCACTATATAATAACACAAATACGTTAGGATATACAAAGTACAACAATATCATAATTCTAAAACATGGCCAACTAACTCACAGTGTCAATGTCTATCACAACCATGACCTGGTATACAACTTTCCTTCATAATAAATACCATTTATCTCTCATTTCAGCCACCCAATCAATATCCTTATCAAATTCATCCATATCCTCATTCGCGTATTTAATGTAACACCCTCTCATACGTGATCCCTATCCATGTATTTAATGTAACGCCCTCTTATTATATCCTATAAATCACAACGCCAAGCATAGTTGTTAATATTCACCAAACAGCTTGATTATTGTGAATGGAATGAACTATTAACATTATGCTTACTCAAAAGAAGCAGTTCACTATTATTTTGTGCTGTGTGAATGTTTCAGAATCAATCCGGACTCTTTTTCGTAAATAGAGCACCACAGCATCCATTCCCTGAAAACTCACTCAATCAATTGAAAAGTCATTGGACATGGCCGAAAGAGAAGATATATACTGGTCCACTATTTGTTGATGAAGAAACCTGCTAATCTACTACGTATGTGCTGGAGATAGTGCATACTACATCAACTACATATCTCCTGGAGGATGTTCATACCACACCATTCATATGTGATAGAGTACATTCACAGCAACTGGAGGCAAAGATGGATGCTTTGCGCAATGATTTTGAGGGCTTCCGTTTGGAATTTAGAGAATGATTGATGAACCAAGAGAATGAAATAAAGAATATATCTACTATGGTTCACCCACCACTTTCATATTCAAACATTGGACTACATGTTATATTTTTTTAACATTATTGAAAATTTGTAATTAGTTGATGCATTCGTTAATATTTTGCTGACTGATTATTTGCGTTTATTTACATTGCAGCAATTGGTGTGATACTCAACCCCACCAGCACCACATGAGATTTGGAATCCATTCAAAGCTGTTGATAAGAACAAGAAAAGTGAACTATCCAAAATTTTGAAGGATCAGACTCTTAAATATCATACGATGGAATGCAATTCCTTGAAAAAGGAAGTGTTCCAAATATTATTGATGTCTAGCAAGTGGTTGAAGGATGAAGTACATATTAATCACATTTATGTTTTAACTATCTTTATATATGTCAACTCCTCTGCAATTGGAATTAGCTCATTATTAACAAAAAACTAACAAATTCAAAATTTGACAAACAACCAAAACATGCATGTTGTAAATATAAATCTAAACCCTAAATTATAATAACATCAAATGACTTATTTCTTGTTGAATATATCGGTTTCCAACTTGACATATTGTTAGGGAATGACTACCCTAGCATTCTCGAACATTTAACACTGTAATATGTACCATGAAATGTAATGGTAGGAACTATAAGTAGGACCTCAAATCACCAAATCTACATAACATAAATATACAAGTCAAAATACATATTACAAAGACATATAAGTTGTTGAAACTTAAGCCAACACACACTCAGAAAACTATGCAGAAATCAATACCAAGAACTAAAACACACAGATCAAAGGAAATAGGCAAAGAAACACACAACCACAACAAAAATAAAGATAAAAGACACGAAAATTATAGTGGTTCACCCATAAATGATCATGGCTACATCTACTTGAGCTTCAGCAAATAGAAGAGCTCATTGCACTATAATGGAGTTCTATTACACCCTCTTTACAGATTCACACCCTCATAGATACAAAGACAAATGTCTCAAACCCAGGTCATTGCTCTCAGTGTGGGAACGAGACCAAAACAGAAACCCAATACAGAGTGATGAACCAGAACGAGAAAACCCTAGATGAGACTGATGGAGGCTGCTACAGATCTCGAGGTAGCCATATGAAATTTATCCAAGGTAGCCAGATGAGAAAGCAACAGTAGAGATTGACTGGTGGTACATCTCCAATTTGAATCAGTGGCTCAGATCAAGGCTCTATAATAAAATATAGCAACGAGTAACTTAATGATAAGGCACAGCTGGTTGCCACATAGGCCATCCAAAGCTATGCCGTTTTGTAGAAGAAGAGAGCCAATCAAGTGTATTGCAGCTTCACCATTAACAATCTCCACCTTGAAGCTTTAACACCTTAGCCTTCAACTCCACTCAAGTGCAACTCTAACAACCGCATTTTATTTCCGAAATTGTCGATTTTCGGATGCGTTTTCGGTTTTTCCACGGTTTTGCCTTTTTCACCAAAACAAGCAAATTTGGAATTCCCCGGGCATTTTATGATGGTCGAAAGTACCTAAGGGAGAGTTGAGAAATTTTTCCTACCTATTTTGCTCTTGGTCAAAGTTTGACCAAATAGAGTTACTATTCATTATTTTAATATTTTATTAAAATATCTTTTACTTTAATTTAATTTTATTATTATTAAATTAGGTTGTCAGTTGCCAATTTACCTCCTTATAGCCGACACTTCCTCTCCAAATTGCCTTTTTCTTCATTAGTTCTAATTGCCATTTTCGTTCTAGAGAGAGAAACTCCAAATTTTAGAGAGAGAAAGTGTGAAATTCAAGGAATTTTCCAACGAAACTTTAGGGTTTTGTTCCGGCCATCAAGGGGAGTTCATTGGCATAGTTTGTGGTGGTTTTAAAAGCTTGGAAGTGGTGATTTCTTGCTTGGAAGAGAGGTAGGCAACTTCTCTCTTTTGAATTTTTCATATAATTGGTTGTTTTTACATGATTTATGGATGGATTCATGTTTGAAATTGATGAATTTATGGTTGATGATTATTAATTTGATGTGTATTGAGTGTGAGACAAAACCCCTAATTGGTTAGGGTTTAGGTTTTGTGATTTTGATGGTTTATGCTTAATTTTGTTGGATTTAAGCTTGAATTGTTGAAATTGGTTGGTGAACTAGATGATTAGCATGCTTAATTTGATGAATTGATGGAGAAATCAATGTGATTAGGCTTGTATAAGGGGCTGGCCATGTGTGGGGTAATTATGTCAAAATTTTACATGTGAGGGGCATTTTGGTCTTTTCACATGTTAGGGGTATTTTGGGTATTTCTGAAAATTGCAAGGGTATTTAGGTCATTTTGCATGTAGAGGACACAAATGGAATTTTTGAAAATGTTTGAGGGCATTTTGGTATTTTACATGTAAAGGATATGGATGGAATTTTGAAAAAGGTTAAGGGCATTTTGATCATTTGACATGTAGGGACATAGATGGAATTTTTAAAATTATTGGGGGTATTTTTGTCATTTTTTTACAAGAGGGGTAGAGTTGAAAATATTTGAAATTGGAAGGGTATTGAGGTCTTTTCTAATTTCCAAATTATTTTAATACCTATATATATTAAATTGCTATTTTTTATTTAATATACATATAAGTATTTTCAATTACTATTATTTACATTTGCATAAATATAATTAATTACACATGTATTTGTATAATAGTCAATATATATGTATTTTATAAAATATATATATTTTATGTACGTATTTATTAAATATACTTAAGTGTATTTTATAGAGGGTTATGTATAAAAATAATACTTTACGTATTAAATGGAGTATTAAGTTAATATATATAAATTTTGTGAGTATTTTATACATGGGGGTATGTCTATATATATATATATAATTATGTGTATGTATAAATAGTATTCATATGCATGTATATGTGTATAAAATATGTGTGTACATATATGGGTGTGTATATATGTGTTTGTGCATATATATGTATATGTGAGTATATATTTATATGTGCGTATTTTATATATGTATTTATATTTGTGTATATGTGATTATGTATATATGTAAATTATATTTGTGTGTATATATATGTATATATAAAATGTGTATACATATATGGGTATATATATATATGTGTTTATATATATGGATATGCGTATGTGAATGTGTATTTACGTGTGTATATTTTCATATATGTATTTATTTATATATGTGTTTATAATTGTGTCATAAATGCGTATGTTGAGGAAATTTATTAACTCCGTTATTTTACGAAGGGTAGAATGGTAATTAATATGCATATTGAGGGGTATTTTAGTAATTATCCATGTACTCGAGGGTTATCTTGGTAATTATCGTGGCCGCTGGCTTTTCGGTAATTACATCGTTGTTCAACAATTTGTGATCGTTGTGAGTAGGACAATTCGTAATTACGCATCAAAGGGATGGTTTGGTAATTATGCATTTTATCATATTGTTGGTTGTACTTATGCATCAGAAGCATGAGCATTCATTCGCGAAAGAATTCATGAGGTTTATTGTTTTACGTGAAATGAAGGATTCTTCCTCGGTTTGGTTTTCAAAATGATTGCAGACAAAGGATGGTGCATGGTTTTAAACCCCGCTTTTTAATTCATGAATCACCGACACACACGCTGGTCGCCCGAATGTGTTTCATCCGCATACCAACAAAGGGTGGTGTTTCGTGGCCGCACGGTACACGAAAAGAGAAATGAGCTATTTAATTAAATTAAAGAGGAAAAATTATGGTTTTATGTATGGTGATACACTACACATATGACATTGACATATGCATCTGGTTGCCTGAGTGATTTATCACCACCGCTTATCCGCTATGTGTATGGCGGAAAATCCAAAACTCAAGTAGGGTGGTGGTACGAACCTGGGGGCATGACATAGATGTTGTTCTTTCAGATTTTGACTTTGGCATTTTGGGTAAAGATACTATGTGTGTATTTTAAATACTCTTTTCCTTTACGGTGTGAGTGTGTATAATTTGATATGTTTTAAAGTATTACTATTTGTGGTGTGGTTGCAAAACGATCTCAAAGAGTAAAGGAAAGTTTTATTATTGTTGTTGTTGTCCAAAATTATTTTAACCACCAATTTATAAAAAGAGAAAAAAATTTACGATGTAATCACACCTTGCTCGGGAACGTATGCTCGGGTAAAGGGGTGTTACAGCAACATGCCTCGATTCCATTTGCTTTCACAGCTTCTGTTGGCCTCCTACTTGCTAACTCCAACATGCAACAAGTCCAAGCAATGCCTGAACTTGGTTAGTGTCACAATTTTGGTCCCCATGTCCGCTAGATTTTCCTCAGTAGGAACTTTCTGAATCGGTATAATGCCTTTAGCTATCTGATCTCGAACATAATGGTACTTCACATCAACGTGCTTAGTCCTCTCATGATACATAGGGTTTTCACCCAAGTGTGTTGCACTTTGGTTATTCGAGTAGGCACATACCCTAGATCGAATCTCTTCAAGTATTTTTCTAAGCCATATTGCTTCCTTGATTGCATCGGTTACAGCAATGTATTCAGCTTCAGTAGTTGATAAAGCCATAAGAGGTTGTAACTGAGATTTTCAACTGATACAATTTCCTCCCAAAGTGAAGTAGTATGTTGTTGTAGACTTTTTTAAGTCCTTATCCCTTGCAAAATCAGCATCTACATACCCGACCAGATCAAGTGTATCATATCTTTTCATATAACATAAACGAACATAGAAAGTACTGTTAATATATCTTAACAGATGTTTCAATGCAGACTAGTGCTCCTTTCCAGGATTTGACATAAATCGACTCAATAAGGAAATGGAAAAAGACAAATCAGGCTTTGTGCTAATCATTGAGTACATGACAGTTCCTATTGCATTAACATAAGGAACACCTTTCATTTGAATAAACTTAGCATCAGATGTGGGACATTGATGCTTAGACAACACATAATGAGTAGCCAAAGGAACAGAAACAGATTTACAATTTGACAACCCAAACTTAGAAACAGCCTTTTGTAAATAAGATGACTGCTGTATTTTCAATATGCTTTTACCCCTATCCCTTTCAATAACCATCCCCAAAATTTTCTTTGCATGCCCTAAGTCTTTCATGCCAAATTTGGAATTCAAAATTTTCTTTAAATCACATATTTTTGACTTGGATTTACTAATTAACAACATATCATCAACGTAGAGCAGCAAGTACACATGAATACTATCAGCAAGCACATAATAAAAACAGCTATCATATTTACTCCTAACAAAACCAGATTCAATCACAAATCAAACTTTTTGTACCATTGACGTGGTGACTGTTTCAAACCATACAAGGATTTTTCAAGCAAACACACATAATCATGATGATGAACATCAATAAAACCCTTAGGTTGAGTCATGTATATCCGTTCATCTAGATCTCTATGCAAAAAAGCAATTTTCATATCAAGTTGTTCAAAATCTAAATTAAAATGCACAACCAATGATAGCATTAATCTAATAGTTTTAAACTTGACAACAAAAGAGAAAATTTTAGTAAAATCAATGTCTTCATGCTGTTTATAGCCTTTGGCTACCAGCCGTGCCTTAAACCTAGGAGGATTAGATGAAAAGATACCTTCCTTTAATTTGTATAGCCATTAATACTCAACCAGTTTCTAGTTCTTGGGCTTTGGTACTAGTTTCCATGTTCCATTGACTCTCAAAGAGTTCATCTCCTCTTCCAAAGCTTGTCTCCACTTGACTTTGTCTTTGGATTGCTCAGTTTCTTCAAAGCTTGCTGGTTCACTATTTCACTCATTTCCGCAACCAAAGCACTAAAACCAAGTCAAGATATGAATACCTTGTGAAGGAATCTTTACCCTTCTTTCTTTGTCTCAGACAAGCTAATAATCTCTAAGATTATCAGTTTTTGAAGCCTTATGATGCTTTTCTTGTATTTCAGCATCATCATCTAATGCTCCACCTTGATCAGCAGCCTCTGAATCAATTTCATTTTGATCAATTACTTGATCATTGCCATTCTCAAGTTCAGGTTCTTGCACATTTTCAGGATTTTCAGTTGGCTCCACCTTAAACCGTGTATTTCCAGTGCATATGAAATCTGTTGGAGTACTCATGCTACTTGCATCTTGGTTAGTAGATTTACAAGGAAATATATTCTCATTAAAAATTACATCTCTACAAACTATAATTTTAACTCCAGAAGATTCTGTATCCCATAAACTATAGTCTTTAGCTCGTTCTTGGTACCCCAAGAGAACACATTTTATTGACCTTGGTTCAAGTTTTTTTTCAGACATATGTGTATAAGCCTCATAGCCAATAACTTTAAGATAACTAAGGTTTGGCTTCCTATCATTCCATCTCTCATAAGGACACTTAAAAAACGATTGCACTAGAAGTACTTAAATTTATCAAATGAGCAGCTGTAGACACCATTTCTTCCCAGAAGAACTTGGGCAAACCAGATGTAAACAACAAACATCTAACCTTTTCTAACAGGGTCCTATTCATTCTTTCAGCTACCCCATTTTGTTGGGGAGTATTTCTCACTATTTTGTGCCTAAGAATGCTATGCTTTCTACAAAACTCATCAAACTTCAAATTACAGAATTCTAATCCATTATCAGTCCTTAGAGTTTTAATTTTCTTATCAGTTTGGTCAACTAATATTTTTCAGTTTTTAAAGATGTTAAGTGTTTGATCTTTAGTTCTAAGCATAAAAACCCAAACTTTTCTACTAAAGTCATCAATAATGGATAGAAAATACATATTGTCTCCATGAGTTTGTATATTTGCTGACCCCCACAGATCTGCATGCAAGTATTCCAAGCATGCCTTCGCCAGGTGAGTTCCCTTGTAGAACCTCAACTTGTGTTGCTTGCTTAGAACATAAGTTTCACATAAATCTAAAGTATGACAAATACTTTGTCAAGGCAACCTTGTTTACAAAGTATCTTTAGTCCTTTCTAGCTCATGGGCAATCCGAAGTGTCACGCCTTTTATCGATTTAGAAATAAGGATGTCTGTTTCTAGCAATAGCACAATAATAACCATCCAACACATATAGACCATTCAGTTTAGTTCCACTAAGAATCAAATCATCATTTTTATAAACATGCAGATTATCGTGTTGTGCTTTATAACTAAAACCAAGTTCATTTAATGTGCCAAGTGATATTAAGTTTCTTTTCAAACCAGGTACATATCTCACATTAGTCAACAATTTATTTTTACCATCATGTAATTTCAAAGTAATATCATTAGAACCCAAAACATTACAAGAATTATTATTTTCCATGTACACAGTTCTAGACTCATTTGTATTGAAATTACTAAACCAATCATGATTAGGACACATGTGAAAAGAGCATCCGGAATAAAAAATCCATTCATTGTTCACAACATCACAAGACACAGTATGACCTTCAGATAAACAAGCATTACTAGAACTAGTAGCTACATATGCATTGCCTTCTTGTTTATGTTTTATTATAAAATCATAACAATATTTCTTAATATGCCCTTCTTTCCCACAATGATAGCATTTCTATTTTCCCTTAGTTTTTCCCTTTTGAACCTTTCTTTTATCTTTTGAACCTGAGTTACCAGAATGATCATTTTTACTTGAACTTTCCTTCCTCTATGTTTTACTTTTTACATATAAATTACTCCCATTTTTCCTATTGGCATGCAATTTTAACTCTCGAGCTTTAATACCAGATATAACCAATTCCAATTTAGGTTTAGTACCAGTGTATTGTAATGCATTTCTAACAACATATTCATCAGGTAAAGCATTCAATAAAATCATGGCTTCACTGGATTCTCCTAAAGCCTAGTCAGTTCCTTTTAAAAGTAGAGTCATTTTAGTGAATTCGTCTATGTTATCATCCATTGATTTAGAAGCATCCATTTTATAATTGAAAATCTTGCCCTTCAGATAAATTAAATTGGGAGAAGCAACAACACAGTAGAGAGATTCAAGCTTACCCTAGAGAGTAAGAGGAGTAGTCATACCGTCTACTTTGCGAATTATAGTGTCTGAAAGATGGAGGAATATCAGATTAAACGCCTTATCTCGGATTTCTGATGCCTTCGCCAATTGCTCCGCTGTTCATTTTGTCTCATCCGCCTCCAGTGCAATAGACCTTATTGTAAGACAAAAACACCATCTTCTTCGTCCAACTGCTAAAATCACCCTTGCCGTCGAACAAACTCACTTCCAAGTGTATCGAGTTCATCTCCGTTTACCCAAAGAGCAAAACCCTAAGATCTAACAGCCTCTCAATCTCGACTTCTACTAAATCCTAGATCTTGACAGAACCAGGGCTCTGATACCACTGTTGAAACTTAAGCCAACACACTTTAAAAACTACGCAGAAATCAAGACCAAGAACTAAAACACAGATCAAAGGAAATAGGAAAAGAAACACAAAACCACAGCAGAAATAAAGATAAAAGACACACGAAAATTATAGTTGTTCACCTAGAAATGATCCAGGCTACATCCTCTTAAGCTCCAGCAAATGGAAGCGCTCACTACACTATAATGGAGTTCTATGACACCCTCTTTATAGATTCACACC
>CM017574.2:14810408-14891475 GCA_007844105.2 Rhamnella rubrinervis | reverse complement strand
AGACTCCTGGTAGTGACGGTATAAATTTCAAGATCAGTTTAATATTTGAACCTTAATTCGAGTAAATAATTAATCGAGTATGATCTGCATATTATTAAATGACGATATGAAAGCTTCTTCATTATATGTTATATCCTTACCACCAAAGAGGTTATTTTATTTACAGAATCTGAGGAGTTTTATGCGTGAAGACTGGAGACTGGAATGGAATAACAGAGAAGCAAACATTGTGTCTGATTTAGGAGCCAAATTCACCCTTCAACATGACAAACTGTTAATTTACCAAAAAAACATGACAAACTGTTACTTTGTGATAAATTTACTATTAATTTGTTGTCTAAATGAATTACTGATAGAATTTAGCTTGAACAACTGGCTAAATTGCAGCCTAAGCTCCTTCTCTAGGAGATTTTTGTGTATTATCCTTTGTTTTTGTGGTTTTAATACAAGGTTATTTTCTAAAAAGAAAAAGAGAAGGGGTTATCTTATTCCTTGAGGACCATTTGGTAACCTTTTTGTTTTTCTAAAATTTGTGCCTACTTTGCTCAGTTTAGACATTAATTGGAGAATTAAAGTTAGTTATGGTTGCGTTAAACTTCTCAATTAAGTCCATGTTTATGTTGAGGAAAAAGAAAAATAAAACATTAATAAATTAAGGGCTTAATACCATACTACCTTCTAGTTTGTCCGAAACTAGATTTAGTGCTAACAAGAAGGGAAAAAAAATTGTGCGTTTGTGTTTTTTTTTTTTCTTCTAAAATTGTGTGTAATTTTTAAAGGTTAGAAATGGACAATGCTTATTTGGTGTTGGGTCCTAGGACTCCCATGTTGTACTATGCCTTTGCCTAATCGCCAAATTATATATATATATATAATTAAACAAATAATTATATGAATAAGAAGAAGTTCCACCTGCACTTTTTTATTTTTGAGAACTACATAGTTTGATAGTGGTGGTGACTATGGCTATGAAAACCTACTCTAACTGTACTCTCCAATACTGTTGGTGTTACAATTATTATTGAACTTTTTTTGGTAATTAAATCCCTTTACAGAAATAGTAGACAAATACTATTGGAATGTATGGCGGGCTATTCGAATCCGAAATTTCTCACGAGAGGAGAGTGTATAATACCACTAGACTGTCCCCCTAAGGGACACAATTACTATTGAACTTGCTGCTGAAATCAATCACAAATATTGGTTGTGGTCAACCAAGATTCACTATAAGAGATTTCAATTGCTTGATGATCATGTATTAGTACTACAAAATCCATCACATAATGGTTGACCACAACCATTTCGTTTTGAATATTGAAGCTGTAAATAATTTATTAGAGGTGTTGGGCTTGCACCAGTTCATTCAAGTCCTAATAATTAGGTCAGCTCTTCAAAATCATTAATGAAAACGTTATAAATGTTTGACTCTAATATTTATTATCAAAATGTCTTTTGCTGATAGACATGTCGGTTATTTTACATGCCAATAATATGACTTTTGCAAAGATTATTGACCTATTTTATTTCCAATAATTTGATCTAAATTTACGGTTGTGGAGATCGATCAACTCCAAAACTTATAACTATTCTTTTTGCTCTGGTAAGACTCCATGGTATAGTTTGAGAGTATAAAATTCAAGATCAGTTTAATATTTTAACCTTTAATTGAACAATTAAATAATTAATGGAGTATGATCAGCTTGTTGTTAAAGTGGGCATTTTCTGTTAGATTATCCTTACTGCCAAAGTGGTTATCTTATTTCTTAAGGATCATTTCAAAAATTTACTATTTTGGCTGTTTCTTCAACTTTGTAGCCTAATTTACTTAGTTCAAAGATTAGTCCGATAGTGGTGGTGACTATAACTACAAAACCTTAGCTGTATATGTTACAATTACGATTTAAATTTCTCTGCTCTTGAACATTGACAAGTTCAAAATATATCACTTATTTATGTTGCTTTACTTGCGTTTAGTTTGTTTTATATATTAATGAATGATATTTACTTCATTTTATATTATTTTAAATTAGGACATTGAAAAGATAAAATGTGCAAATATGAAGAAATCTACACAATTTTGAAGATTTTACGTGAAGAAAAATAATTTAGTTAATCATATTAAAGACCAAGACACATTACTTGGAAGGCAAGGAAACAATTCAAGTTAATTAGGGATCATGGGTAGGATTAGGATTAAGTATTATCATATATAAATCTGAATGCAAATTAATTTGGTTACAATATGTTTTGACTTTTGATAATATATTGGTATTAATTTAAAATGAGTTTTGACCCGTGATTTATGTTTTCGTTGAACTACTTGGGAAGGTGAATGCAGCTTCGGAGGACAGAAATGGTGATATGGCTGCGAATATAATTTGCATTTGATTACTCGTTGGGTTATAAGAATGAATTTATAATTTGCTAGGCCAGTTGAGAAGGTATTTGAATAATTTTTTGTGTAGGATGAGTGCTTAGGAATATGTGAGGAACATGAGGGATATATATTGAGAGGAAAGAAAATACTTAGAAACAAAATAAACAAACACAAATATATATTGTTATACCCAATGAAAAATTTCATATTATATTAGGATTTTCAAAGTTGAAGATTCAAGACTATGTTTGGTTGGGATGATGGGGATGGGCAAGGGTCAGAGGAGGGTGAGGTGAGAGAATGAGATGAATTATATTAGTTTATCATATTGTTTAATATGTTAAAGAAAAAGATGATGAATGATTTAAGGTTATATCATAGGAAGGGGAAAGATCTGAGAAGGGATTGGGGAGCAGGAGATGATAGGATTGAGTGAATTGTTTTAATCGCTCATATAGTTTAGTATGTTAGGAAAAAAAAAGAAAATTATTGATTTAAAATGTAATTATAAATTTGTTAGTTAATTGTTAAAATTCTCCTTTCTACAATTCTTTAAATATTGAATGGATTGATTAGATACATCTGGATGGATTCTCTATTCATCCTCCCATTCTCTCTATGTCCATTCTTCCTGTTAAGAACCACTAAGGTTTAATCGCTCCGTGATCCCTTCCCTCTCCCTTAATTTCTCCATTAATCCCTCTTATAAAATATTAATTAAATATAATTATAAATTTATTAGTTAGTATTAAAGCTCAATCCATCTAATATTGAGATTATGATGGATTATTTATCTATCTTCTTATTCCCTCGTTCCATCTATCTTTCCTACCAAGCAATTAATAAATCCTCAATTTTTTCATCGATCACTTCTATCAAATAGAGGCTTAGAGTGTAAAAGGGCTAAAACATGAAACAACATAGTCTTCATTTAAATATATATATATATATATATATATTTTATTTATACCATAAAAATGTTTTGAAGCTTATTATTATTTACAAACTATTTTCTTTAATTTATACCAATTAGTAGTGAAACGATTTTGTGCCTATTTTATACCATGAAGTGGCTAATCCGCTCTCTTTTCTCTTTTCTTTTTTTTTTTTGTTTTTTTTTTTTAAAGTGTGAAAGAAAAAGTTCCTGTAGATTCCCTTACAGTTCACTGACACAAGTAATATCTTTTTTTATATATATGAAAAGGATTACTTATGCTGTAATACTCTATTTGCTCACGTACATAAAAGATAAGGCGCCAAGAATTTTTTTTCTCTCTCTCTTAATGTTACACATACATATTTTTATTATATATATTTTTAAATCACGTCCAAAATTTTAGTGATAGGCTTTGTAATTAATTTTATCGATTTGGTAATTAACCTTTTTATTTTTATTTGTTTATTGACCTTAAAACATGTTGACCAACAACAACTTCTTCTTCTTCTTCTTTTTTTTTTTTTTTTTCTTATATATATATAGAAATATATATATGTCTCTAAAGCGTTTTAATAACTCCTATTCGTTCACCGATAGAATCTGTGCACTTAAAAATATATAGGAATCGATCTTTTCTCCTAATCCTAGTAAAGATAGGAGTCTTTTGTTTTGGTCTCCTATAAATAATAGTAATGGCAACTTATATGATAAGTAAAACGGAATTAATAGTATTAAATAGGATTCTTTTTAATCTCTCCTATAAGTAATGGTGTAGTAGCAGCTCTTTCCTTAACGCAGCGACGATGATTAGACAAAACACATTTATGATCTCTCTCTTCCATTCTAGGTAGTTGAATTAATGGCTAAAAGGGCATGCTGTTCGATCTCATCGGATTTCTCAACACCCAACTGGGCAGGACTTGATCCAGATCTTTTAGGTTTAATCTTACACAAGTTGGTTTATATTCCTGATTATATTAGTTTTAGTTCCGTCTGCAAACCATGGAATTCTCTAGCTTCCACACACAAAGACAAGCTAGCACGTCTAAACAATAAGCACCAACTTCCATGGCTATTGCTAAGTTCTTTGAACACCGACCAAAACTTATTGAAAAGAAGACTAAATTTGTGCAACCTTACGACCACTCGGATGCGCAATATCCAAATTCCTATATCCTCTCAAAATAAATACAGTTTCTGGTGTGGTTCTTCTCATGGATGGTTGATTACTTCGATCACGGTATCATCATTAATACTTTTAAATCCACTTTCTGGAGCTATCATTCATCTTCCTCCATTGAGGTACAAAAATTAGAAAATTGGGTTATGTTAGGAGGGTTATATTGTCAAGAAACCCTTCTTCCGGATCTTTTGAGGTTCTTGCTTATTGGAGTTTAAATTTGGTAGCACATCTCAAATATGGTGATGAGTTTTGGACCTACTCGTCGGCAAACATGTTCCCGCTAATTTATTATCATGACATTACATTTTACAAAGATCGCATGCTCGGTGTCACTAAACGTGGTGGAATTTTGTCAATGGAGGTGGTTAAAGGTGATGAGTCTTCAAAGATCAAGATTAGCAAAATTGCACCAGAATTAAAGGTTAAATCCTCTGTTGACCGGTATTTTGCGGAAACCACAGATGGACATCTTCTAATGGTGTATAGATATCATAATAACGACAGTTATCACAATTCGGCGTACGAAATATACAAATTGATTATAGACTCCAATGGGAAGCTCGAGGTGTGTCCCGATTGCGAATTTGGGTGGTGAATCTTTGTTCTTGGGGCAACGTAGTTGTGGCGTGTCAGTTTTAGCATCCAATTATCCTGGATGTCTGCCAAACAGAATTTACAGTGGGGTTAACTGCATCGATGGCTTGGAATTGGATGATCACCACCTACAAGTTGAAGTATTCAATCTGGAGGATAAAAGTGTTGCGACAAGTTGCTTTCCCGCAGGTTGCTTTGGGTCGGATTTTCCAATTTGGTTGGTACCTACGATGAACTTGTAATCTTTTACTTTATAGTTTTGGATATGTATTTGAATATAAACTTTATTTGTTTATGGATTGAGTTCTTTCAGAAGTATGTAAAATTTTTTGTGTTTTAAATAGTTTTGCACAACTTGAAAAAATTCATAGCTAGTAAGTGTTAAATTGGTTGGCTCTTGAAAATCTTTTAGGTGATACTTTGCATTATTGGTGTTGTGGTTTTATTAGTCTCTCTTGACAGTGCTAGCTTCACGTTTCTCTGATGAATGGCTCTTGAAAAACGGAACAACTTTTGTGAAAATTGTGTACTTTTTGATCAAATTAGCTATGACCAAATTTATAAGGGAGTTCAAAATTTAATATTAAAATTTTTAATACTAGAGAAGTGCTGGATTACTCAAAATTCATGACGAAAGACAACTGATCATTAATATTATTTTATTATTTAACAAAGATAAGTACTAATTAAGTATTATTAGATTCTCATGGAAATATTAATTGGTATGGGAAATTAATAAAAAAAAAAAAAGAGCAAAGATTTCCAGTAAATATTAATCATATTTGAAAAGGATGACCAAGAAAATATGTATACCCTTGTTTATTGGTTCTTTGGGCTTATATTGTGTTTAGAGAAGATTTCCCCAAGCAAATTAAGAGAAGGGTGTGTACCCCAAGCCTAGTTGACTTTGGCTGTACACATAGCAAGTTATTTAAATTGGTTATATGATATTTGGTCAAGTTCTTTTCATAACAACGCTTAAAAGAACAAAGCCCTAATTTCATGGGTACATATGTGCATTCGATTTCCTTAGCGGGCCGACCCGATTCCATCAGGCCGGCTCTGATTCCATTGGGCTTGACATACCCAATCTGGTTTTCAGTGAGAAAGCATACAAACCAAGAAAATAATTAAGCAGAAGTAATATGAAATCCAGTTGATATTTACCAAAAAAGAAAAGAAAGAAAAGTAATATGAAATTAGTGGCCAAGTAGTAAGTGATTTTCTCTAATTATGGTGAAGTGCTTTTGGTGAACAGTGTGTCAAGGCTGACATATGGGCACCAAAAGATAATTGGTTTTGGTGATTGATTTACTATGATTATATTTTATCATATTTTCATATTTTTGTATTTCTGTAATTTGTATATCCTGGGTTATTCTCATCTACCTTTGTATTTATATTTCTATTATGCTTAAGTGTATATAATAGGCATAACTCTTTTGGTAATATGATATATATATATTGGACTGTGTAACTGTAAATCATTCAAAATCATCTTTGCGTCTTTACTTTTTGTTTCTCAACCAGTTTGACACCAAGGAGCCAAAACCAAGATTATTTCAAAAGTAACACAAGATTAATGTAAAGCCTACGTATGTTGATTTTTCTTCTTCATTACTTTTTTGTTTTTTTTTTTTTATATATATATAGAAAGGACAACGAACATTGATAATAATTAAATAGCACTCTGCTGTCAACGAGCATAATTTATGTAAGAGTCTAGTAGAAAAGCATGCTTTAATTTGTTTAATTATTGAAATCTTCCAACCCTTGACAATTCTTTGTAGTCTTTGCTTCATCTTTTTTTGGTAGTCTTTGCTTCATCAATCATACATATAGATGGAAATTAGTTCATGTACACACACATATATATATTTAGTACTTTGTTTTCAACAGGAATGAAATTGATTTCAACTCCCTCCTTTTATTCCTTTGTCTCTTACACTCTCACTCTCTTTATATTCTCTGTTCATAAATCTTAATTAGTTCATTACTTTTGCCAATTATTATTCTTGTTTTTCTTTTTTTTTTTTTTTTTGAGCAATATGAAAGCACCATGCACTCGGAATTTTTATTATACATAACAAAAGCATTTATATAAAAGCCTTATCATTACACTACTTGTGTAATTTCAGACAGGAGAGGATACAAATACAGATAAGGGCATAGGACAGATTATTAACATAGTCGTCCCATGATTTTATTTCATGGTTCTTTTATATATATATATATATATATATATATATATACTTAACGCAATAAGAACACTCAATATTTAGCAGTGAGGCTTAGCTTAGGGTTCAGCATCCACAGCTTCACCGGCATAGGAGCAGCACCTTGAGCATCCTTTTCCATAGTAGCCGCGGCGGCAACAACCATAGTAGCACCCCACCACCACGGCCACGGCCACCATGTCCCGGATAACCACCACCACCACCACCATGTCCTGGGTAGCCGCCGCCGCCGCCACCATGTCCTGGATAACCGCCGCCGCCGCCGCCATGGCCAGGATAGCCTCCTCGACCACCATTATAGCCACTTCGACCATCCTCATTCAGCTCATTGGGCTCTTCTGTAAAAATGCGATGATGAACGTTATATATTTATATAGATATTGTTGCATGGAACAATTTAAACGTGAACGAGTAGTACTGCTTACCATGTTCTTTGTCAGTAGAAGTCTCTGCAGCAAGGTCTCTAGCAGAGACCTCCGAAGAAATGAGAACGACAATTGCTAGTAGAAGACCCAGAAAAACAAAAGCCTTGGAACCCATTTTCTCTTAGAATTAATTAAGCTGAAGAAATATTGGAGAAGGATGAGAAAAATTGTATAATGCTTGTTGCTTTTTATAGGCTGATGAGAAGAACCGACGTGGAGGCGTTTGAAGGATTTGAGAGAGTTTGACCCACGCTCTGGTTGGTAGGTTGGAGTGCATTTATTACATTTTGTTCTATTTTGTTCAATCTTATCCTTTAATCTACCAAATTTGAATTTATATATACTGCTAAGTTTTTGATAAATTCTTAGTTTTTGATACATTTATCTAATGAAGTATGTTTAAAGACAATTAAAAGAGCATAGGCTTGGCCTAAAAGGGTAACTACAATGCATTAACGTCTCTACCAAGTATCTCAATCCGGCTATTATATATAGATCATTGTGTTTTCATTTTTAGACAGTTGGGTACAATAAATTGTCTTTTACAAAGTCAAAAGAATCATTTTAGAAAGTCAAAATAATCATTCTACGTCACCATAGAAGTCTTTGAGTTAATATGAAAGCAATAAGTTCATACTGATATGAAAATTAATAAGCCAGATGGTTCGCAAGAAAAAAATCTAAGTATAGCATACGTACGAATCCACTACAAAAAATTTTCATTTAGCCGCTAACCTATAATTGTATTTATAGATTAATGAGTTACAACAATTCATGTCAGATTATCATATAGATGAAAATATTTTGTGAATTCACCGTAACTAAAACCCATAATAGGATAGTCTTAAGTCGCTAAATTAAATAGCTAAGTCATATATTTAGATATAAAAAATTTATAAATACTGTATAATTTTTTCTTATATCATGTAGTAGCTCATTGGGTATGTAAATATTGATTTTTAAATTAATTTGCTACAAAATCATGTATTTAGTTATGACCACTTTTTCATTTCGATTTGTTTAAGTGATACAAAATTATACTTTGTAGCTACATTTTAGTTACAATACATGTACAATTAAATTTTGTCACTCTAGATAGTAAGCTACAATTACTTTTGTCATTTAAAACTTAAAACTACAAAATACAAGTATATGCAGAATAGCTACAAACTTCTAATTTTGTTACCAATTAAATTATTGTTACGAAAATTTTATAACTACACATTCATTTTTATAATTTTCATAGCTACATGTCATACTTCTACTATTACAATTCACATCTTCTATACATCATCAATATTAAACTGAAATGAAATTAATTTATTAATAATCAAACCATAATCTGTTATACATAATAATATGACAGTAGTTCTAAAATAATATTCATAAACACATCCTCAAATAATCTAACATCTATATATTTAAAAAGACACTCCAATGTTATGTTTTCTTCCCGAAATCCCAAGTTCTCTTAACTTCCAATGACAATAAGCTTACTATGCTACCATAGATACCTGCAATCCATAAATAGAATTGACAAGGTAAAAAGAACAAAAAGCATCTCAAAAATAGAGTATTCAGTGGCATTTTGAGTACCTATAGGCATAAAAAAATTTATATTACACTTGGTCAGTTTCAATTTTAGTGTAAGAACATAAGTAAAAAGCATAAAACAATCATCACTTACAAACTGCACATGTCCAGATTGCAATTGTTAGATAGCATAGCTCATCAAGTGGCAACTTATTTACATTGTATCATATAAAACATACACATCACATATATATTGTTAAGTGGCGAACTAGCGTCCTTAATTTCTGAAAATGCTCCTAAAAGCATAAAAGTTGATCAATTAAAAGCCAACAACTTTGATCTTTCACATAAATAACTATGTTCTTTTGAAGCATAAAGTTAACAATACATGAATAGCAGTAATTTCAACACTAAAAAGCTTGTAAATATTGTTCCACTAACTACCGCTGATGATGAGTATGGGTTGAAGAGTAGTGGAACAAACTATTCACTATTGCAAAGCAATATGGAAATAAATCCTTTAACTAGAAGAAATCGCATGGCATATATCAACAAAGTTTTTTATACTTTGGCTAGAGCATACTCTTAACATATGGCTAACCCTTTTAAAGAAATTGGAAAGTAAGAGACCAATATACAGGTTTAGAGAGAATTATTATATTTCTAAGCTTTCACCTCAACACGAGTTTTGTTCACACCAATACAAAATACTATTAAGAAGTCTTCTTTAAACATAATAAAATCTAGTTTTTCCAAAGCACATCCAATAACAAACAGATGCATGAGAATTAATGATGGTAATAACAAGGTAAGACTCAGTAGTGCTCAACATAGACATTAAACCAACCTGTAGCAACATATTTAGGTGCTGCATAGCCTTGGAACCCATAACCTGGGTAGATACATGAGTCCTGTCGCTAGTAGGACCTGCCTTAGCCAAACCAAAATCAGAAAGCTTTGCATTGAATTCCTGCATCCCAATGCATGGCTAATGTCAGTAATTACATAGTTACTAAAAGAAAATACTGCCAGACAAAATCAAAATAAATATTGTCCTCAATTAAACATACCGCATCTAATAAAATGTCAGAAGCTTTGAAATCACGATATATAACTTGTGATTCAGCGTCATGAAGAAAACTAAGCCCTCTGACAGTGGTGAGTCCCAATATACACCATCATATGGAGCTGCAAATCTGGTTGGGTCCACAGTAGCATATTTAATCCAAGCAGGGATACGATCAACCCAAACTCCATCACCATGCTTGAAGCGGAACTTGACTCTTGAATTGTGAGGAATGGCTGGACTTCCACCAGAATCAGGAATCTTAATACTCCAAACACCAAATTCATTCTTGACCATGTTGTGGTTGGAACCATCCCACCCGTTAAAGTCTCCAATAACTTGTGCTTCCCTACATCATAATTTGTAATTAAGCAATTTGACTGACAAGTTAACAGAATATATTTCAGAAACTAGGAAACTTACTGAGCAGCAGGGGCCCATTCACGATATACAATGCCTCCTTGTTCTCTATTGAATCCAAATTTTGAATAACCTACATTGGATCAAGGAAGCACACAGATTTTTACTTGAAGAATGTAATTGAAGGACAACAATTTTAGACAACCACTCACATATAATATGATGTATATGACAACTATGCCCTTCCTCTTGCATTTATAGACTCTAGAAGATCTAATAAGAAAAGAGAAAGGGTGGCATTAATGACAAGAAAAAATCACCTCTTGCAAATTCCTCAAGACCTCCTTCATATTTCTCAATAAGCTTTTTCTGATCTAAATAGCTCGTCATTCTATATTTGAAGTGATCTTTATATGATTCCAAACCTGGATCAATGCTCAAGATACCAATATGTTCCATTTCTTGGTTTGTTGTAGCTGTTTTCGAATTGTCATCAGTCAAAACAGCTGAGATAGTGGAATTGAGCTCCGCCTAACAAAGAAATGCACCAGATTAGAACTGAATAACAGAAGGGAAAAACTGAGCAGGAAGTGTGTCATAAGGGCAGAAGAGAGTAAAGGAAAAAGTATGGGGAAAATTTTCTGCTCTATTACCTAAGAAATTCAATTATCTGTATCACCTAAGCATACATGAAGGAATTTCCATTTTGAAAAGAGTCAATATGCTTGAATCAGGTTGGAATGCCATACAAAAGAAAAAACTATTTACAAGCTAGACGTTAAAATGTTTCTACATTCAACAATAATTAGGACCAGGGGCATGCTAAAATTGTCAAACATACCTTCACATATTTTGACGAATTTCTTGATGGTAATAGGATTCTGTTGTACCCAATCACGTTTTGAGATCCAAAGGCCACCACTGCCAACCGGTCCTTGGCAAAATGCCAGTTATGTCTATCAGCCTGTCAGAACGAAAACACAAGATTAATATACACCATCAAACTTAACACATCTGAAACTAATATCTCAAAAATTTTGGCATACTTCAAATGAGGCTTCCAATCTAGACATGTCACATGAGCAATTTAAAAGCGACATAAAGAATCTTTTATCAGTTTCCTTGAATGTATTGGTCCTCTACCACACTCAGGAAAGGAAGAGGTGATTCCTAGTTGGGCCGATGGCCTAAAACTACATGATATAGATGATTCTAGTAAACGGAAATGAAGTACCATAGCAAATAGCTACTATGCTAATGCCCAGTTGAAACTCTGATTCTTTTAAGACTGGATTTGATAATTAATTCAAGTAAGAATCCGAATGAAGACAGTAAAAGTAAAATCAGCCAAAAAAGATAAGATAATTGATTCAAAGTACAGACCTTGGTGGAGGAAGACACAAAAGAGGGCGTGGCAAGAAGACCCAATGAACTGAACATCTTCACCAACTCGGTGTCCTCGACGCCTCCTCACATGTCACTCCATCCCGTCCCAGTCATGGTCCTGAGGAATTCTTGCACAAATCTCCTTTGCTCGAAGATGTTATAACCTCTGAACCCCAAAATGATATTATAGGAAAGCGGGATGTGAAAAATGGAGCAACGAGAGAGACGCCTTGGACCCCACACACGCGCGTCAATCATTGACTCCTCACTTTCTCAAATGATTTCTTTCTTTTCTCTGTCGGATTTGATTGCTTCCCTCAGCGAACAAAGCATATTCGTCCACGTGACAACTCACTGGCCGTCAGACCGTGAGCAATCCATGATTCCTCTGATACACTCATAGCCAAATTCCCTCTTCCACAGTCAACATATGCACATTGATGCCGTGGTATGTGTAAATCAAAATGGCAGTCGATGCCGCCGAACCCAGCCAAACCGCCTGATCATCGCGAGCCCAGCCGACGAATCAGTCCCCTCGGAACCCCAAAGACCAACCTTCACTGCTCTGTCTTCCTTCGAGCCATCGACTTCGAACACCCCAAGCGCCTAAAATGCCTCTACCTCCAGCTACAAGCTCTCTTCCGGGACCTCCTTCTCCAGCCTCCGCGACAGCCTTCTCGAAACCCCCAACATCTACGATTTCAGCCAAATCTACTCCGCCATTAACAATTTCCTCGCCAGGCGCTATGCCTCATTGTCGCCTTCAACCCCGTCTTGGAGGTGTACTCTGCGCGACAAGGATGAGAGGATGAGAGATGACAGGGGAAGAAGGCGTAAAAGTTAGGGCTGGGTGTTAAACGAAAGTTGTTTGGTATTAAAAATTAACTTTTTATTAATGATAAATAAGTTTTGTAGCTGTAAAATAAAAATTTATTTTTCTTTTATATCAATTAATAAAAAATTCTTTTGTAGCTCCACTAAATTAAAAGTAAATTTATTTTTTTTATTTTAATTAGTGATAAAATATTTTGTACAGCTTCATTGTAAAAATTATGCCACATTATTAAATATTTTGAAAGAAAATTTGGCAACAAAAATATTTAATTGTTTTTGTTATATATTTTTTTTTTAATAAATGACTCCCACTTTCTATTATAAAATTTAAGTACAAAAAAAATTGTAATAAATTTTTAAAATTCAGCTACAAAAATATTTGAATTTTTTGCTATAAATTTATTTTTATAGCTATCTAAAATTAAAATAGATTTAACTTATATCAATTAGTTATAAAATTTTGCTACCATATGTATTGTAATTAATTTCTAATTTAGTTACGAAATTAAATTTTATGGTTAAAAATATACTTTAGTTACGAATTTAAAAATTACAGCAATAATTTTCGTGGCTAAATAAAATTTTTTATAGTAACGTCGTCAATTTTTTAGCTTTTGTTATGAAATATAGTTACAATGTTTATATTGTAATTACTTATGAAGATTCAGTGACAAAATATTAATATTTAGTTATGAATTTTTAAATTATAGCAATCACTTTCGTGACTAATTCTATTTTTTTTGTAGTGATCATAATATCTAGAGCTGCTTTAGGTTCCACGTATATATGAATGTGTAACATGCATTGTCTTATATATATATATATATATAGAGATTTTGATGAATTTCTTTAATAGATCTAGGCCTAAAACGGTCCAACTAAAATGAGCAATTTGAAAAGTAAACGAGAGAAGAAAAAACGATATACATCAGAGATTTTATTGGTTCACGGGTAAAACCGAACTACATCCACGAGCTTAGGCAAGGAGAGCTCACTTCACTAATTCAACCAAGTCTGCATACACCCTCAAAGAGAAGAAACACACCCTCACTGTTAATACAAGTAAATCCCAAACCGGATCTCCAAAACTATTACACCCAAACAATAGATTTGAACCCAAAACAAAGGAAATTACAAGTGAAACAAGAGGAAAACCCAAAACTCAGAAAAAACCTAATCCTTGCTTGAAGCTTACGACACACTGATCGAAGAGAAACAAGTTAAGTAACTCAGCTCTGGAGATAAATCAACGGCAGAGATCAAAGAGAACAGTGATGCCCTACAGTCAATGGTTAAGATTAAGAGCCAGCGGTCATCAAGTCCGAGAGATCAATCGGTTGCTCACTGGGCCTCCATTGGATCAACACTCTTGGGCCTGAGACCATGGACTGATTTGCTAAGGAATGGGGCTTCACACTCAACAACCTCTACCTTGAAGATCCATTCCTTTGCTGCTGCTTGGTTGAACTAGATCAATGAACTTCTATCCTTGCCTTCACAGCTCACAATGATGGCCTACTCCTCGCCATCCATGACATGCAGCAAGTTCTTACAGTGATTAAACTTGCCTGCAGTCACTATCTTTGTACCCATATCAGCTGGATTATCTTTAGTTGCAATTTTCTTAATCTGTATTTGACCCTTTGAAATCAAATCCCGCACAAAATGGTATCGTACATCCACATGCTTGGTTCTGTCATGATATACAGGGTTTTTACACAGATGGATTGCACTCTGACTATTAGAAAACACCACAACGTCTCCATGCAGCATGTCAATTTCCTTTAAAATTTCTTGCAGCCACATGGCTTCCTTGAAGGCCTCAGTCACAGCAACATACTCAGCTTTTGTTGAGGACAAAGCAACCAATGGTTGAAGCTGTGACTTCCAACATATACAATTTCCTCCAAGTGTGAAATAAAACGCAGTGGTTGATTTCCTGGAGTCCTTATCCCCTGCAAAATCAGAATCTACAAACCCAACTAGATCAAATGCAGATTGCTCCTTTGTATAACACAATCCCACATTCAACGTATTATTAATGTACCTAAGCATATATTTTAAAGCATTCCAATGTTCCTTTTCCGGATTAGCTATAAATCTACTAAGCAAAGATATGGAATATGCAAGATCAGGTCTAGTGCTAATCATAGAATACATTATAGTACCAATAGCATTTGCACAAGGAACACCACTCATTTGAACAATTTCAGAATTAGAATCAGGGCACTGCAACTTAGACAAAACAAAATGACCAGCTAAGGGAACAGTAACATGCTTACTATCAGCAAAACCGAATTTGGCAATAGATTTATGTAAGTAAGAAGACTGATGTATTTTCAAAAAACCTTTACTTCTATTTCTATCAATTTCCATCCCTAAGAATTTTTTTACACAACCTAGGTCTTTCATGTCAAATTCAACATTCAAAACAGATTTCAAGTCACAAATTTTTTACTTAGACTCACTGATTAACAACATGTCATCAACATAAAGAAGTAAATACATAGAAACACCATCAGATTTCATAAAGTAAAAACAACTATCATACTTGCTTCTGTTAAAACCAATATTCATCACAAAAGTGTCAAATTTTTATACCATTGCGAGGTGATTGTTTCAAGCCATACAAGGATTTTTTCAACAAGCAAACATGATCAGGATATTGAGAATCAACAAAACCAGTGGGTTGAGACATGTAAATGTGTTCTTCTAAATCACCATGTAAAAATGCAGTTTTAACATCTAATTGTTCAAGCTCAAGATCAAAATAAACAACAATTGAAAGCATCATTCGAATTGTTTTAAATTTAACCACATGAGAGAAAATTTCATTGTAATCTACCCCCCTGTTATGTAAACCCCTTAGCTACTAACCTAGCTTTATATCTAATAGAATCAAAGTTAGAGATACCTTCCGTGAGCTTATAAATCCATTTACATGCCACCAGCTTTTGTTTTTCAGGTTTTGGGACTAAGACCCATGTACCGTTTACCCTCAGTGACTCCATTTCTTCTTCCATCGCTTGTTTCCACATCAAACAATCCTTTGAGCTAACAGCATCCTCATAGCTCACTGGTTCATTGGCTTTTACCTCCATACCTGCAATAAGAGCACAAAAACCAAATTTGCATAAGAATATCCGGTAGGGTTTTATGACCCTTCTACCTCTATCATGAAAGGAGTTGGTAATCCCTCAAATCCTTATGCAATTGAGGAGAATTTATTTCCCCTTCTTGATCAAGATCCGGTTGGTCTTCCTCATCATTTCCTTCATGATCAGAAGCTAGTACACCTTCAGTTTCAAGTTCTGGAATCACATTTTGAAGCTGTTCAGTTTCCTGTATAGGTTCAGGATCTGTAATTTGCTCCACCTCAATTTGAGTACCACCGTTAAAGCAGGTTGGATTCCTCATGTAATTTCTGCACGGGGTTAGTCTTACAAGGAAAAAGGATTCATTAAATATAACATCTCGGCTTATAACAATTTTAACTCCTCCCGCTTCCCTATCCCAAAGCCTATACCCTTTAGTGCCCTCTTGGTAACCCAACAACACACACAGTTAATGGATCATGGTTCAAGTTTTCCAATTGACTGATGAACAAAAGCTTCACAACCAATTACCCTTAGGTGACTCAAGGTAGGCTCCCTATTGGTCCATTTTTCTTCCGGACTAACAAAATCAAGAACACTGAAAGGACTTCTATTGTATAAATAGACTGCTGTGGATAGGATCTCACCCCAAAAAGACTTAGGCATACTGGAAGTAAACAGTAAACACCTCACTTTTTCTAACAATGCTCGGTTCATTCTTTCAGCAACCCCATTTTGCTGGGGTGTGTTCTTAACAGTCCTATGCCTAAGGATCCCATGATTTTTACAGAAGGTATCAAACTCTATATTACAAAACCCAAGGCCATTATCAGTTCTCAAAATTTTTACTTTCTTGTCAATTTGATTTTCAATAAGGGTTTTCCATTCTTTAAACTTCCCCAAGGTTTGATCTTTCGTTTTCAGCACAAAAACCCAGACCTTCCTACTAAAATCATCCACAATCGAAAGAAAATATTTGTTACCTCCATAAGTCTGAACCTGTGCAGGTCCCCACAAGTCAGTATGAACGTATTCGAGGCATGCCATCACCAGGTGAGTTCCTTTTGGGAAACTTATCCTGTGTTGCTTGCCAAGAACATAGATCTCACAAAACTCAAGGGACACAACAGAAACTTTGCCAAGTAAACCTTGATTACAAAGTTCCTGCATTCCTTTTTGGCCTAAATGACCAAGTCTCAAGTGCCACAGTACATTACTATCAGTATTAACCACAAGAGCAGCATCAGTTCTATTTAAAGCATGAAAACAGCCATCAAGCACATACAAACCATTCCTTTTAGTGCCACATAAAATAAGATTTTTACCATTATAAACATGAAATTTACTATTTTCAGCTTTATACATAAAACCAAGCTCATCCAACATGCCAAGAGATATCAAATTTCTTTTCAAACGAGATACATATCTCACATCAGTCAATAATCTAGTTCTACCATCATGCAATTTCAAAACAATATTACCCATGCCACGAATTTTGCAAGAATCATTGTTTCCCATAAAAATACCACATTCATCATAATTAAAATCGTAAACCATTCAAGATTGGACACATATGAAAAGAGCACCCAGAATCAAGAATCCATTCATTTTTAACAACACTACTTGACACAGTTAACACCTCAGACAAGCAAGTAGAGTTAGAAGTGGTAGCAACCGATGCATTTCCCTCTTGTTTTTGTTTTTTATGAAGTCATAACAATATTTTTTAATGTGACCTTCCTTTCCACAGTGATAACATTTCCATTTAGTGTTCTTTTGTTTTCCTTTTTCCTTTTTCTTTCCCTTAGAACCAACATTACCAGTTTGGTCACGAATATTACCAGTTGCCTTTTTGTTATGTTTACCCTTAACAAATAGATTATTCTCGTTTCTCTTAGAGGCATTTAACTCAAGTTCTCTTGCTTTTATACCATAAATCACTAATTCAAGTTTGGAAAAAATATCGGTTCTTGAAGAGCATTTTTAACAATACTATATTCATCAGGTAAAGAATTTAAAAGTATCATGGCCTCACTAGTTTCACCTAACGCTTGATCAGTACAATTTAAAAGCAAAGTTAATCTAGCAAACTCATCAATATTTTCATCCATCGACTTAGAACTATCCACTTTGTAATTAAACAACATGTCTTTAAGAAAAATCAGATTTGGAGCAGCAACAATAGCATACAACGAATCAAACTTATTCCAAAATTCAAGTGGAGTATTCATACCATCAACCTTGCGGATGATGGAGAAGAGGAGTACGCCCACAAGGACTTTCTACATCTAGGTAACAAACAAAACCATTAACAAAGAAAATAACAATCATTCCATTGGGCTTGACATACCCAATCAGGTTTTGAGTGAGAGAGCATAAAAGCCAAGAAAATAATTAAGCGGAAGTAATATGAAATCCAGTTGATATTTACCCAGAAAAAAAGAAAAAAAGAAAAGTAATATGAAATTAGCAGCCAAGTAGCAAGTGATTTTCTCTAATTATGGTGGAGTGTTTTTGGTAAACAGTGTGTCAAGGCGAAATCATCTTTGCGTCTTTACTTTTTTGTTTCTCAGCTAGTTTGATACCAAGAAGCCAAAACCAAGATTATTTCAAAAGTAACACAAGATTAATGTAAAGCCTACATATGTTGATTTTTCTTCTTCGTTACTTTTTTGTTTTTGTTTTTCTTTTTTTTTTTTTTTTTCTAAATGTGTTTCTTTTAAATGTTTTTTTTTTTTTAATATAGAAAGGACAACAAACATTGATAATAATTAAATAGCACTCTGCTGTCAACGAGCACAATTTATGTCAGAGTCTAGTAGAAAAAGCATGCTTTAATTTGTTTAATTATTTAAATCTTCCATTAAACCTACCCTCAACACTTCTTTGTAGTCTTTGCTCCATCAATCATACATATAGATGGAAATAAGTCTAGTTCATGTACACACACACATATACACATATACACATATATACATATACACATATACATATACAGGTACATGTACATATGTATACAGGTACATGTACATGTGTATACACGTACATGTACATATACATATATATATATTCAACAGGAATGAAATTGATTTCAACTCCATCTTTCTCTTATTCCTTTGTCTCTTACACAATCACTCCCTTTTTATTCTCTGTTCATAAATCTTAATTGCGAGTTCATTGCTTTTGTCAATTATTATTCTTATTTTTTTGAGCAATATGAAAGCGCCATGCACTCGGAATTTTTATTATATATAAAAAAAAACGCATATATAAAAAAGCCTTATCATTACACTACTTGTGTAATTTGAGACAGGAGAGGATACACATACAGATAAGGGCATAGGACAGATTACTAACATAGTCGTCCCATGATTTTATTTCATGGTTCTTATATATGTACTTAACGTAATAAGAACACTCAATATTTAGTAGTGAGGTTTAGCTTAGGGTTCAGCATCCACAGCTTCACCGGCATAAGAGCAGCACCTTGAGCATCCTTTTCCATAGTAGCCGCGGCGGCAACAACCATAATGGCACCCACCACCACCATGGCCACCGCCACCATGTCCAGGATAACCACCGCCGCCGCCACCATGTCCTGGGTAGCCGCCGCCGCCGCCGCCATGGCCAGGATAGCCTCCTCGACCACGGTTATAGCCACCTCGACCATCCTCATTTAGCTCATTGGGCTCTTCTGTAAAAATGCGATGATGAACGTTATGTATTTATATAGATATTGTTGCATGGAATAATTAAAACGTGAACGAGCAGTACTGCTTACCATGTTCTTTGTCAGTTGAAGTCTCTGCAGCAAGGTCTCTAGCAGAGACCTCCGAAGAAATGAGAACGACAATTGCTAGTAGAAGACCCAGAAAAACAAAAGCCTTGGAACCCATTTTCTCTTAGAATTAATTAAGCTGAAGAAATATTGGAGAAGGATGAGAAAAATTAGATAATGCTTGTCGCCTTTTATAGCCTGATGAGAAGAGCCGACGTGGAGGCGTTTGAAGGATTTGAGAGAGTTTGACCCACACTCTGGTTGGTGGGTTGGAGTGCATTTATTACATTTTGTTCTATTTGTTTCAATCTTATCCTTTAACCGACTAAATTTGAATTTATATATACTGCTTAGTTTGTTTGTACATTTATCATAATGAAGTATGTTTAAAGACAGTTAATTAAAAGAGCATAGGCTTGGCCTAAAAGGTTAACCACAATGCATTAACGTTTCTACCATCTATCTCAATCGGGCTATTATATATAGATCGTTGTGTTTTCATTTTCACACAGTTGGGTACAATAAATTGTCTTTTACAAAGTCAAAATAATCATTTTACAAAGTCAAAATTATCATTCTACGTCACGATAGCTAATATGAATGCAATAAGTAAGTTTATACTGGATATTGGAAATTAATAAGCCAGATGGTTCGCAAGAAAAAAAAATCTATAACATACGTACGAATCATAATATCTAGAGCTGCTTGAGGTTCACGTATATATGAATCTGTGTCATGCCTTGTCTTATATATATATATATATATAAAGAATTGTTCACCTAAATAATATCGTGTGTAAATCTTAAAAAACATATGATATGGTATCTATGTTTGATCTATACATTTTATAAACGAGTGAAAAAAAAAATGTTAAAAATAAGTACTGCACCATTTACTTTTGCACGATATATACACGATATTATATAAGAGAGCAATTCTATATATATATATGTATAAATTTTTCACATGCATGCTTGATTTGTATGTATATATATGTGTTCTCGTTATCTGGTAAATATCTTCTTTGACTGAGGACCATGAGACTGGCTCATAAGTTCCTCCAAAGGGCACGGTTGGTCGGCTAAAACTCTAAATGGTCAAATCACAATAATCTTTTTCTAATTCAGAAATTTCAGAAATTTTATTTTTAATTTTTTTCTTTAAAAGAAATAAGTAACTTTCATTATATGTGTTCAGAAAAATTCATTACGTCTTGTTGGAGAAGAGGAGTACGCCTACAATGACTTTCTACATTCAGGTAACAAACAAAACCATTAACAAAGAAGCATGACGTGCTAAAACATGAGCCAATCGATTTGTTTCCCTCCGCAGCAACTTGTGCAATCAACTTGTGCGTCAAAACCAATATCGCTAAAGAAGTCAAGAGCCTCTCTGATAGCCATTAATTCAATAGCCATAGGAAACACCAGCTGTCTAAAATTTAGAACCATTGCCGCCACAATGCCTCCTACACCGTCTCTGATCAATACTCCTACTCCACAAATAGATTTAGTAATTGCTATTGCCCCATCAACATTTATTTTATAATAACCAAAAATCATTTTTTTTTCTTTTTCAAAAGAAAAATGTGCTAATCCATTAACTAAAAACTATTAGTATCGATAAGCTGCTTCTCCTATTTATTTTTTTACACCATGCCGGCTATAAACCAATAGTTGTTGACCTTTACTGCTCACGCGTGTGAATGTGAGATTATCTAATAGGTGCATCAAATTCAATCCCATTTGAATCATGTGGGGAATATTGATCTCCATGAAAATATCTAAATGATATTCAGAAAAAGAAAAGAAATTAATGCATGTTCTGAATCTCTCTTTTACATCTGTACAAATAATAACATGTTTTCGATGCCAGGAGGGGCCTTGTAATTTAATTCTCTCTCCTTTACATCTCTGACAAAGTTTTGCTCTAATAAAGCCTACCTTTTATTACTAGCAAGATAATTTATTTCTGCAATAAATGCTTATACTTGCCAAGTTAGAGGAGGTACTTACTTTTTCACAAGTCGGCAGTACTTTCTACTTTAGTTTTCTTATATATTAATATGATTTAAAATAAATTTTGTACCAAATTAACAAAGATATGAAACGATAATAATAAGAATAATAAAAAGATATGAAACGAGTTAGCTAACCTATAGTATGTATAGATAGCAATATTGTAGTGAATTTTATTCGGTTAGTTAATGAATTAATATATTTTCGCTGTGTAATATATACACTTGTCGGGTTTACACCTAAAATTAATTATTTTTGTCTGTTTAATGGGTAATTTAATCAAATGCCTACCGTACTAACTAAAATTGTAAAGTTATCTATGCTCTCATAATCTTTTTAAAAATACTCATCAAACTCTAATAATATATAGAATACCCCCTTATTATTTAAGTAAGCATTGCAACTCATTTTATTTTTTATTTTTTTACATTCTTTTTTCATTTCTTCCTTACTCCTACGTTTTTTGTTTATTTTGAATCATATTTTTCTGTAAAACTATATCAAGTAATGAAAATTTTAGTTTTTAAATTAAGTCATTTCGATAAATATTAAATAAGATATGATTTTTATAATTTTATTAGTTTTTATGAGATTTTACTTACAATATCTCATTTATTATTTTTTTAATATTTTGTTTTCTTTCGTCTCTGCTCTTATAATATTTATTTATTTTATAATATATTTTTCTGTAAAATTACATCAAGTAATGAACATTTTAACTTTTGAATCAAGTCATTTTAATATGCATTGAATGAGATATGAGTTTTATAAATTTATTATTATTTTTTTAAAAAAAATGTTTATTTTGGGCAAGGACCACCAACTTTTGGCGAGGTCCACCCATTTTCATCAACGATTGCCCACTTTGGGCGAGGTCGTACCATTTTTGGAGGATAAGATATTTGAAAGTTAATAAAATTATAAAAATTATATTTCATTCAATACTTTTAGAATATCTTGATTCAAAAACTTACATGCTCACAACTTCATTTAGTTTTATAGAAAAATATGCACATAATAAGTCATAGAAGTAGAGAAGAAAAGAAAAAGAAAATGAAAAAAATAAGGAATGAGATGGTAGTTTATTTTTTCACTTTCTTTTCTATTTATATTTTTTTATTTATTTTGTGGCATATTTCTTTCTTTGTTTTATGAAATTACATTAAGATTTTTTAATCAAGTTCTTTCAATAAATATTTGAGATATGATTTTTATCATTTATTTATTTTTTAAATAATTTACCTAACCTGAAGTGTGCAGTCCTCGCAAAAAATGAGCGAATCTTGCCCAAAGTTGGTTATACTTGTCAGATAGGCCTCGCCCAAAATAAATATTTGTCCATAAAAAAATTGTAAAAATCATATTTCATTTGATGTTTATTAAAATGACTTAATTTAAAAACCAAAATACTCATGTAATTTTATAAAAAAATATGTAATAAAATAAATAAAAATTATAGGAGTAGAGATAAAGGAAAAGAATGTGAAAAAATAAGGAATGAGAATAATATATGGGTAGTTATGGGTTAACTAACAAAAAAATATTTTCGATAATAGTGGGTATTTTAAGAAAAAAAAATTATGAGTCCGTGAATATTTTTACAATTTCAATTAGTAGGGTGGGCATTTGACAATATTACCTTTGCTTAATAAAGAAGAAATTAATAATGGAACCCACACATTATTATTGAGAATATTGATTAATGCATAGCTAAAATAATATAGAAACTGATCACGTAAGGACTGCTATAGATTTGAGAATAAAAGTTGTTACTTTGGAATCATCCTGTGATCTCTGGTGGCTTGGAGCCAACAATATTGTACTTGACCTTTTGATACTATAGTAATCTTTTTAACTTTCGGGATATTTAATATGTGTGCTGCGGTAGTGTTTCGAGGAAATTAAAATCATGAATCCAACTATATTGCCCCTTGCGTTAAGTTTTTGCCTGACGTCAATGAACTTATAAGGGAGTGGGGCAGTTTGTGAAATAATATTAATCCTATAGTTTAAATATCCATGACTAGTAACTAAATTGTGAAATTATTGGTCTTATTTTAGTCGCGTGAGGCCTATGTTTTATCTTATATGTACAATATCTACAAGTATACAATAAGAGAACTATTAAATTATATATAGCTTTATAAAATAGGACAACTTAAAGAAATTACAACTTGGATGGTGCTTCTGATGAGGTACATCAAGCTTTATTTATTATTAATTATATAAAAACACAACTTAAATTTAATTAGTTGTGAGGTTTGGCGGCTTCGGGTTCAGCATCAACAGCTTCACCGGCATAAGAGCAGCACCTTGAGCAGCCTCTTCCATAGTAACTGCGCCTGCAACAACCGTAGTAGCAACTGCCGCCACCGCCACCATGCCTGGGGGAACCGCCATTATAACCACCTTGGCCGCCATTATAACCACCGCCAGGGTATCCACCATATTGTGTTTCGCTCACCCCATCGGGCTTTCCTATGGCATCCACTGCAATTACATGCAATCCTTGAACACTTTGTCATATATGTGTATATACTCAACTACTCAAACCTAACCATTAATATAATTAATTCCTCCTAATATTATTAGTAAGAATGACTGCATAAGATTAAAGTTGTCACAAAACGTGCTCGGTAGAAGTAAGTACATTAGTAATCCTTATTTCTCAAGAAAGCTTTTCATGTTTTAAGAAGACAAGTCTGATGTCAAAGTCTTTGCGTTTTAATTTCGATGGGGTCCTATATGACATCAGCATGCATGTTTACATGTCATCAAATTCTTATTAAGTTAAAATAATAATAATAATAATAAATTAAGTAAAATTTTATGAAATCTTTAAGTCACTGCTACATGTGCATTCTAGCTAATATAACCTAGTAAGACACACTTAAGGAATATATAGCGTACCATTTTTGTTGTCAGGGGAAGTCTCAGCCAGGTCTCTAGCTGACACTTCCCAAGAGATTAGAAGAACGATAGCGAGAAGAAGACCCAAAGAAAAGCCTTGGAACCCATTGAAATATTTCTTAGCAAATACATTAAGTAGACTAAATAATATCAAGGAAATTAAAATGTTCTAGAAGGATGGGAAAAATGGATCATCTTTGACTCTATTTATGGGCTGAGATTGAGAATTAAGAATATATTTAATTCAAGTGTAAGTTAAAGATATGTATGTATAATGGGACCCATGCACGTAGAATGTGGTTGGGCGTTGTGGGGAGTTTTAAGTTCTTAACAGGTTTAATTTAACTTATCCTTTTGTCAATATTGAATTCTCCATACAAGTAGTGTCTTGTCAGTAGTCATGCATGCATGCATGCATGTTTGTTTGCTACTGAATGTGTCAGTTGCAACTTGTGCTTCACTGTCTTTCAAAAATTGATGGCAAGACAAGTATTTAGCTAGCTGTAGAGCCATTCAATTATCATGTAAATTATAGATATATACATACATACATATATATATATATATATATAGAACAATGGATCAATGACTAAGAGAAAAACATACGAATATAATTAAGAAAAACATTAGAATATATTTACTTTCGTATATATTGTATACATACCATATTTAACCAAAAAAAAAAAAAAAGAAAAAGGAAAAAAACCATCCTTCCAAAATGCATGCGAGTTCTCTTAATATCCAAATTATAAGTGAGAAATCGAAATTTTAACTTGAGCTAGCACATGATAGGAATTTACTAATTATTTTTTTAAAAATACGTATATAGCTAGTTGGTTAAGTAGCTATTAACCAGTAAACTAGTAGTCATGAGGGAAGTAGGGGGAGAGAGAGAGTTATGAGTGACTCAGATCATATCGAAATGATTGAGGGAGAGCGTCATGAGTGACGCAGATCATATCAAAATGAGTTCATTGCCAATTCCATGCTGAATTATAATATAGGAATCAGTGAGATATTAATTAAGGTCAACCAATGTATATGAATGCAAGCATGTGGGATTTGCATGGGAGGCCTGTCACTCCTTCTGACTCAAACCCTATACCAAATGTTCATTAATTGGAATTTAATATTTTTATTTAAATAATATGTTAAATTCTAATTATGGAAACATTTAAAATGACAGATAAGTGGGCATAGAATGTGATACGAGTTCTTTTAATTCTCCCCTCGATCCATGTTCCATCACGAGATTGTTGGCCCCCTTAATTATTCAATCCCCAACATACACACAAGTGGAGGTAGCAAGTTGCAATCACAAAATATACATCTATTATACACACTCAATTTAATATTTTAATTTCATCCCCATGTTTGAAATTTTTTCAATAATATAGAAAAGGTAAAATATATATATATATATATATATATATATATATATATATATATATATATATATCAAGAGAGTATTTCCTCACAGATATTCTTGAGCCCATTGGATTTGTGACTAACCCACGTCGAACACCTACCCATAATTTTCAAAAAGCTAGGATGCTTTGTTGAATCTAATAATACTCCAAACCCACGCAAAGAATTCCATGTACAGCCTTAAATCAAACCAACCATTAGTGGCTAGTCTGGTTTTTGTATACCATGTATAAGTAGTATTTGTCTTCAAGAGTAATTATGATCCATATTCTGATAATCGCTCACCTCATTCTTCGTCTCAATCTGATTTCTATTTTCTTTGTTCATAAATCTTTGGCGGAGTCTTACTTTTTATCTATTTATTTTGGCTTTTAGGATTGATCCACCTTCAGATTTGGGCTAATACGAAGTAGTCTATACAACTTTGAAAATTTTTATCCTGCCCTTTACAATTAACTTCGTCAGTTAAAAATGTTACCTCATATATGATATGCAGAATTGACTATTTTGCCCTCAGAACTTTATAATATTTATATAAAAATTTGTAAAATAAAAATTACAATGTAGAAATTAGGAGCCACTGGGGAAGGTCGGGAGGACCAGTTGTCGCAGGCTGCAGAGACGTGGGGTTTTGGAAACATGGAAACGAAGTTTCAACAAAGTGGACAGGTCTAGAGATGTAGAGCTTGTTTGTGCTTCGGCCAAAAACATATTTAAGCATTATATATGTTGGTTGGAATATCCAAGAAAAATACAAGGGCGAGATCGAGCTTCAAGGTTATGGATATGTATGGTCAAAGACAAGGAATAGCAAAGGCAACCAGGGGTTTGGTTTCGAAGTTTTAAATAATTTGATGTTTTACTATGAAAAGAGACTCAAATTGTGACTTTTGAGTTCAAAACTGGAGCGGGAAGATGATTTATAGGATAAGTCATGATATTGTTAGGGATTTTTTTAAAATGGACAACATATGTCAATCATTACATATATTTTACTGTCCAAAATAATATATGTCAATCATTATACATATTTTATTATCCAAAATTAAAACCTAATGAAGTGATCAATAAAATTTTAGGACAAGATTTATAAAATAACATATATATATATATAATATGGTATATTTAATTAGTATGTGTAGAAATTCGGTTTTACCCTTGATATTATTTTGATGGATTAATAATATTTATGAGTAATTTGATAATTTTATAATTTTAAATTAATAATTATGGTCCCTAAGTTTATACGACCGACGTTCTGTTTCTGCCCATTAGTTATGTAAACTATTTCACTGTGCGTTCGTGAAAAACTCGAAAATATTGCACCCAAGGAATTTCGGTTATTGAAGAATTAACTTCATATTAACTCTAGTGCAATGGAAACAGGTTAGTGTTAGATAAATAATAAAATACATTATACTTAGTGATCTGTAAGTTATTTGATCTATGTTTAAGTTTTACACAGAAGACACAGAATTTTACAAATGCCTGATGGAGGAAACTTGGAATTGTCTCGATTCCATGAGGCTTTTTGCCAGGGCGACCTGTTGGGTGTACGTGGAGGAGAAATCATGTGGTGGAGATTGCAAAAATAATATATATAATATATATATATATATATATATATATATATATATATAAATCATTATATTCACCTCCACCATCCGTGAATAGGGTGACAATGCGAGTGGAAAAATGATTTTCTGCCATCAATTTAAATTTTTTGGAAAATAAAAAAAGTACTTTAAGATTTGAATCACATAGGAAATAACCACGTAAAGTTAGTAAAATAATAAAAAAATATAATATAATTGATAGAAATAATCATGGAAACATTTAATTGGGAAAGGTCCCAGACATCACTCTAAATTGCATCTAAAGGTTTTCCTCTTGTGAGTGAGTCATATACCAAATGATAATTGATGACTCTTAGAACAAAGACGTACGTGAATCGCTTAAAAAATTAACAATAGATAATGAGTGTTAGTGATTTTACACAAGCACACAAGTACAAGTGAACATCAAACACAAACATAAATAATAATTCATAAAGAACAAAGGGTTTTATGTGGTTCAGTGGAAATTTTTATCCTATGTTCACAGAGCTCCGGCAACAAACCTACTGCACTACAATTAGATTTTGGTTAGACACTCGGTTACTATCAAAGCATATAGCACTTTACACCATGTCTAACCCCGAAAGGAAAAAGGAGAACAATGAGATCCTTACGTACCAAGGCTACTCAATCTAAAACTTAGCTAAAATGAAATGACAAGAAGTTTAATTAAATACACAAAGTAAAACCCAAAGGATATTGATTTGTAGATTGCTCACGTGGCAAAATGATTACCTGAACTACAACACAATATTCCATCTTAATTCGAATAAGCAACAAAACCCTCTCAAGTAGTGCAATCAAGTGAAAATCCTTTGGTAACCTCCCAACTAAAAATGCCATCAATCACCAAACTTTGATTTCTAGCAAATCCCTGCAGGTATGGAATTTGCTCATCGATACCGCCTTGGTACCCATGTCTGCAAGATTGAACTTGGTTGGTATTTTCTCTAACTTCAACAACCCTTGATGTACAACGTCCCGAATGAAATAATACTTCACATTGATGTGCTAGACCTCTCAAAAAGACCGGTTTCTTGCATAAGTAGATTGAATTTTGAGTATCAAAATAAATTATAACATCCTATTCCAGAAGCTTCGACTTTTCAAGCAAACCTTTCAACCAAATTGCTTCTTTCGATGCTACAGATGCAGCTATATATTCAGCCTCTGTAGATAATAAAGCAATAATTGATTCTAATTGAGCCTTCCAATTGATGCAACTTTCACACAAAACAAACATGTAAGCAGTGGTTTATCTGCTCTTACCCTTGCCTAGTGCTGGGCTTAGGGTGGGTCGGTTTTTAGGCCCAACCAAAAACTGAATTGAGCAAAGTGTTTTTCTGCAAAACCAAACTGAATGGGCCTGCTACTAGGCCCAAACTGAGCTAATACAGTCCGTCTATATTGCGGGCTGGCTTGATCGGGTTTGGTTGGGCTAGGCTTCAGCCCAATTCAGGTTGGACTTGAGCCCAAGTTTAGAAACTATTTTGTTTACAAGACAAAAGCTATAAATTTTGAAATTGGGCTTGGACTAGAATTAATTTTTGGTCCAAATCAACTATTGTTTGTAATACATTATTTCTTCTCCATCCGTAAAAAAAAATTAAATTTTAAATTATACATTTAATTACTTAATCTGTTGGTAATAGTATTAGTTAAACAGACAAATAACAAAAGTATAAATAAGTAAATAAAATTAAAATATATTACAGTGATTCAAGCCAAAAGTAAATAACATAGTTGTCCAAATTGAAACTCAACAAATAAAAAAAGTAAAAAAAAAAAAAAACAAAGTTTTAAGATTTATAAAATAAATAAAAATGCTATATGCAATAAAACCAAATATATGGCTTCCTCCCATATGCCTTCAAGAATGAATTCCTACAATAAAATAATAAATAAATTTTAAAAAATAAGAATTGTATAAAGTCTTGGAAAGTTTTAAACAATAAAATTATCTCAATAGTCTAATATCCATGTACTTCTTGGCCTTCATAGATTTTGCATTTGAGTTCCACTTGTTTGATTCTAAAAGCTATATAAAAAATAAAATAAAATACAGATTCAATTAATAGCTTAATATTAAGCTTGAAAAAACAAATAAAATTTAATATGATAGAGAAATTGTAATATTACTTACATCTAAGTTGTCATAATATTTCACATCTTCCATATAAAATCTATCTAAATATGGAGAAGTTTTGAGCCAATTTTAAGTGTATACTAAAGTCTCCAACATTCTAAGGATTAGAGAACTATAAAATGAATAAAAAATTCTTCCTCCAGTATTAAAAGCGCTTTCATAAGCAACAGTGGATATTTGAATTGTAAAAATAACCATTGCTAGTTTAGATAAGACACAATATTTATTCCTATTAACCTTCCATCAATTAAGAATGTAAAAATCATTATCTTTTATATTTTCATAAGGTTCCAATAAGTATCTTTTCACATGATTTTTAATTTCAATGCAATCATTTACTGCCCTTTTTTTTCTTAAATTCCGAAAGTTAAGAAACAACAGCATTAGAGGTAGAAATAGAACCAATAATAGAACTGGAAGTCAAAGCACTTGAATCTACACAAGTTGATGAATGACTACTTTCATAAGCTACTTCATCATTCACATACCAATAATAAATACTCATTAAAGTAGTCTTCAAGCTCTTACTCATATAAGAAACAACTTCATTATCATTATAAATAAACCTAAAATAATGTTCAACATAATCAGATTTGTATATTGGATCAAGAATGATAGCAATCAACAATATTTGATTAATATTTTCCAATCTTCCTCAATACTTATAAATTTTTTTCAACATTTTAGTGACCATTTCACCAAGAGCCACCACTTAAAACTCCATTCATTCAATTGTACTTGAATTTACATATTTTATGAAGATAAACATGAGAGCTAATATGCAATAATGTACTAAATTTCAAAGTCACATTATATAAACTGCGAAAAAATATTACAAAAATAGAAGTATTGTTTCAATCAAAACTTAAAGGAGGTCCACCCCTTATTTTACCACCATTATCTTTCCAAAAGTAACTTAAATAATGTCCATCCTCCTCGTCTAATCTCTCAAAAGCTTTTTAAAATTTCAAAAAAGTTTCTAACATCAAATAGGTAGAATTCCATCTAGTTGGAACATAAAAAAAAAAAAAAAACACACACACACACACACACACACAAGAGATTTGCACTCAATCTTCTCTTGAATTGCACACTCCTTAAATTTTTGTAGTCTAGAATGAGATCTAACATACTTCACCACATTCTGAATACTAACTATTGAGTCATGTGCTCCCCTTAACCCTTGACATACAATCAAGTTGGTGATATGTGCATAACACCTTATGTACACAACACCTAATGTGCAAAACACACTTTTCATCCCAAGCATTCAATTTCCTTGAAAAATAAGAAATGATAATACTATTTGCAGATGCATTATCAATCGTAATAGTAAACACACTTTGAATATCTCATTCAAGCAATCAACCTTCAATAATCTTCCTAATAGTTTCCCCTTTATGATTAGGAAGTATACAAAATCTCAAAATTCATTTTTGAAGTATCCAATTGGAATCAACATACTGTATCGTGAGAGACATATAACTAATATTTTGAATTGAAGTCCAAGCATCGATACTAAGAGAAACCCTTTGACATTTGGCAATAAATATTTTTTTCAATTGCATTTTCTCATTTAAATATAATTGATATATGTCTCTAACAATAGTTCTATGTGATGAAGAATCAAATTTAGGACATGTTACACCATAAAAGTGTCTAAATCCACAACCTTCAACAAAATTAAAAGGTAGTTCGTCCAATATGATCATCTTAGTATATGCAAGTTTTCATGTTTCCTTACTAAAACCCATTGCTAGAAGATTGCTCCCACCATCCTCACTTTGGTTCTCTAAAATCAATATCTTTTGGAAAGGTAAAAAGATTAGAAACTAGCTACGTATCAAGGGCTTGACCCTCAACGCATCCTTTATGAGTTGACTAAGTTTCTATAAGCAAAAAAGCTTTATAGAGTTTCACCAACTAGTATATATATTATATGAATTCTAGTCGAACAAAGAGCCAAGGCATTATTAGTGGCTTCAAAACGGGATATCGCTGCTTCAAAGGAAGGCAAGGCAGACCCCGAACTACAAGAGCATTAATTTGGCAACTATCGTAAGAAAGAGGAAGCCAAAGTCAAAAGGTTAGTTACTCGACTCGCTACAACAGCTCCATCAACCAACAAAGTGGTTTCTCACAGGCTCAACAGGAGCAATTGAATGGTTTCTCAAAGTGCTAATCTCACACCTCTTAGTATCACAAGCATAATTCTTCCCACAACAATTACATCTAGACTTAGGGTCACTTGGATTGGAACTTTCTACTTTTGTAAATTGATCCCAAACATCCGATGCCATCCTACGAGGTTTTCTCTTTCCTAAAGTTTGTGAATATGGAGGAGTACATGGTTGTAAATTTGTAGTGGATGGGGTTTCCTTGGTAGCTTGAGTGTTTCTCACACTGTAACTATCCATATTAATATATATTAATTTACCAAAAAAAAATAAAATAAAATAAAAAGTAAACAATCCATCAACTATATTCCAAATTGCTAAGGATGGGCAAATCAACCCGGGTACTTGGGAAAACCGTCCAAATTGCTTCAAATGCAGTTATATACTCAGTCTCTATAGATGATAAAGCAATAATAGATTCTAACTGGGCCTTCTAGTTGACGCAACTTCAATAAGTGAACATATATAAGTAGTGGTTTATCTCCTCTTATCCTTGGCCCCATAAAATCAGAGTCCATAAATTCTTCGAGTACCACTCAACCTGGTCATGTTCAAACACTAAGCATAAGTTAGTGGAACCCTTAAAATACCTCAAAAACAACTTCAGGAACTCCGAATGTTCTCTTTCTGGATAACCGCATGACACTTGGTATAATTTGAGTATCCAAATTTTAGGATCCATAGAATCTTCCATTGTTGAAAATCTATATCATGTGTTGGATGCTTGGATTTAGTAATTAAATTGATTGAAAGTAAAAAATTTAGAAGTCAAATTAAAAGTACCAGATCATTCCTAAAGGTCATTTGATAATTTTCAATGGAAGTAGAAGTTTACTAAATGCCATGTCTAAAACCATGTGTGCTTTTTTCCCCTTTGAGTTATCAAGAACAAACTTCCGTATATACTGAAAGGTTTTTATGACTTGCAATTGTTAGAATTCAATTATGAAGTCTTATTGCTTGTGTTTGTCATTGGAACCTTTCATTTATTTTCATACAGCTTTCTCTGAATTTGTCCTTTTACACAGAGCATTTAAGGGGGAGAAGGCCCCAAGGTTGAATTGAGATGTTTAGAAAGCATAATTATCTTGAAATAATAATTATTTTGAAACAAGGATATCCTAAGATGATCGCATTGATCGCTATAGAGGAATTCCTATCTTGGAATGTTTGCAAATTGATAAACTTGTCCAATCCTTATTTCAATTCATGAACTTGTATCATAATTTTCTTGATTGAAATGAGTGAGTTATGCCTTCTCAAAGCTCGGGCATTTAATTGACTATTAAGGTGGTTTGAGTAATTATTATCTTGTGTGGTATATTCGCGGAAGAATTTCTCTTTGAAATCTGGTTTTGATAATCTAGGTTCCTTTGGTACGATGTTGCTCAAATTTCTCCATGGTCTTCAAGGATGGTCTGCAGGTGATCTTGGGGATTGTTAGTATCAGAAGCTAACAGGTTCTCAGCTCTGATTGATAAATGGATAAGGCTTTCTAATATTAGTTCTGATGGATGATAATACATGGTATCATAAGCTAGTTTGTGTACAGATATAGTGCGCCACTATAGCAATAACAGCAAACCAACCTTTTTTATTTTTTTTCCTTCCTTTTTTACTTTTCTGTAATATTTCGTACATCAGCATATCACATTATTATTGTTATTTTTTTTATGGTGAATTAGTATTTCTCATTATGGTCATGGAACAAGGATAGTGATTTGATATATGTTAGAGAAAATAAGGGATTGACAACTCATAGCTAGTGAAATATTATTATTATTACTATTTACAATACTGTATTCATACATGGAAAAAGGGAAACAAAATGCACCATATGCTGGAAAGCACAGAGAACAAAGTTAACAAAGTTTAAATATTGCATGGAAAAACCAGTAGAATAGGTGGAATATGGTACAATTAAAATAGATTTAACTCTAGTGAAATAGACGTTTAAGCGTTGAAACAAAAATCTAGAGCCACGTTAGGACTGGAAAAGATCAACTAACAAGGAATAAATTAGTGAGAAAAACAAAACAGACACGAAACTTAAAATAAAAATGATGAAAGGTAATCCACTACCATAATTTGAAAGAAAACTAGCAGAAAAAGCAACAACCATAGCTGACACTGAGATAAAAAGTGCTGTGAATCGAATCATCAACTTGAAGTGTATGGACACAAGGAAATCTATTTCTGCATAACGAGAGGTGAGGATGGACAAGAACATTAGCATGGAAGTTGAAGAGGCAACTAAGCCTACTGCGTCTGATGTAAGAAAAACTTCTGAGAGATTCTGATTTTGAAGAACAGGCTGCCTTGAATAGTCAAATCCACCCGGAAAGCTAAAGTGTGCACTAAACAATACAATCGCAATAAGTGTAGGAACAAGCAAAGATGCTTTAGCAGTTTCCTTCATCCACCTCTCACATTCCTTTCTTAAGCATTTGGGGGTTTCCACAAATAAAGCTTGCGGCGTATATCCATCAGAGTTCTTCATATCTCTGTATAAATTTGGCAGTCTTTTCTACCTCCTATGAGAAGAATCAAGATTTTGGAAAATGGATTGCACAAGTAAGTAATTTAAAAAATATCATGACAAAATCGCAATAGTGATGATTACTACAAATGTTGATATGAAGACTTGATTTGGAGATAAATAATATTTCTGTTGCACCTAATTGATAGAAGGATGAATAGTGTATTTTAGGAAAGACAAGAGGCTGGCAAGATGGAGAGTTTTAGGACTATGTTGGACGTCAACTTGATAGAATTTTTTAATCAGCCAAGGGGATTTTGGTAAATTTCCAAGCTTAAACATTTTTAAGAGGTCATTGCATATAGATCACTCGTGACTGTTAGGGTTTCAAAGGATATATCTTCAAGATATATAATCCAAGTATGTCAAAAAAAAGTATGTATAATACACTTGGTTCATACATAATCCAAGATATGTATAATACACTTGGTTCATACATAATCCAAGATATGTATAATACACTTGGTTCATATATAATCCAAGATATATAATACATTGGTGTATATATAATATGAATCTAGTTTACCAAACACTTGTTCATATACACTTGGATTATATATTAACTAGTTCCAAGTGTTCTAAAATTATATTTATAATATGAACCTAGTTTACCAAACATTTGTTCATATACACTTGGATTATATATTAACTAGTTCCAAGTGTTCTAAAATTATGTTTCAATATAGAGATTACTATTGCTCACATATTGTTGCACCACCTTAGAATAATTTGAAAGATCTGACGGTTCAAATTGCTGATATGATGTGTTCTAGTTGATAAAATGGTGCGGATTGCTAGTTGGACAAAACTGATCTAAAATATGAGTTTCAGTTGTATGTTTAATCATATATTAATTGCTTCCGCTGCTATCATTTTTTTAGTTATTTATTAAATTTAAAATAATAATGTGTTAAATTTTTTAATAAGAGACAGAGAAGATGACAAATAATTTGGAGTGAGAATCTACTTCCTATTAAATGATGGAATCTAAAGTACTTTTTCAAAAACCCACTTTTAAATAAAACACTTTAAGTGCTCTTCTATCAAAAAAGTACTTAATATTTTTGTTTGCTTAAAAGTATTATAAAATTTTCATTACGATATGTTAAACGATGGAATCTAAAATTTTGATGGATTAAAAAAAAAAGAAGTATTTTTTCGAAAGCGCACTTCTAAATACACATTAAAGTTGCTCGTTTGTCAAAAAAAAAAAAAAAATACTTATAATATGTTTTAGCAAAATTATAAAATGCATTATTTAGGCCTTTGAACAGAACCATTAGAAGTCCTCATAATACAGCTCAATAATTGTCGATCAATGCTTATCTTTGATAACCATTTACGTACTTACAGGTTGTCCCTATAATGAGGATATTTATATACATGATGATTTCCATATTATAAGCCCCCACTGAAAGAGAAATCACACTAAATACTCCATTGGCTTACAAATTCTGCAACTCTGCCTTATGTTTACTAAAAACAAAAATGTTCTCTTACTACATTCCATTTTCATTACACCCCTCAGAGACGAATTTAGAAATTTTTTTCATGTGACACTATTAGAAAATGAAATAATTTTTAAGATAACGAAAACGATAAATATTAGGAAAAATAATTAAGTAGAACAAATATTTATAAAACACAGAAATTAATTAATAATTTATTTTATTATACATATTTATAATTGTCCATCGAAATCAATCCATGACAAACTTAATTTTTTTTTTTTTGAAAGTCAAAATGAAATTATATTAGAGAACGTATTAAAGAATGGTATAATGAAGGCACGCCTTGGAGAGAAGTCACAACGACCCATCCTATGAATTAAAGCCAACAAATTTTGAATGTCTATATAATATATATAATATAAAATGAAACAAATTGCTTCTTTGGTGTCGCTTTCAATACTTCCACTAAAGAAACCACTTTCCACACAAAAGTTAGTGGCATCTTTAATGCAATAAGTGTTAGTGAATAAGCTAGGTTTGACAAAGTCCCACCCAACCCATTAACACGATACGAATCCGTCCGTTATTTTACGGATTCATGTTAAATTTATTGGGTTGATCTGGTAACGGATGAATCCGTAAAATCCATTAAAAATTCATTACTATTCATAAAAAATAAAATAAATTATTTTTCTTCTCATAAAAAATTAAAACTTGTAAACTATATTAAAGTATATTTGTCACAAATATTAAATAAAATTTTAATATTCCAAATTATGAATAATTATAAATATTGATAATTGCATTTTATTTGTTATTTGTTAGTCACACGTAGTTTTTATCTATATAGGAAATATATTATATATTTATATCATCACATTTGATTTATTTTGTCACATGTTTTTATTTGATAAATATATGTGTTTCTATTAAATATATAATAAAATAGTATAATATTTTTTTTATAACTAAATAGTATAATATTTTGTCACATGTTTTTGTATGAATAATTATATATGTGACATATAAAAATATATGTGACACAATGCATATTGATCTAGTAAATTTTTTATATGCATGTGTATGAATAAATATGTAATGTGACAAATATATAAGACAATTATGAGACAATTTTATTTATGAACAAATATCTATATAATATATATATGACACATAGTACATATGTGACTTATATAATAATATCTAAAAATATAAAATTGATACAATTGTATATGTATTAAATATATTAAGCACTTCATACACATACATTAAACATATATGTAATTTGTGCACATAGATTTTTTTTTAAGCAAATGGATACTATATGACTAGTTGGTGTACGTTTAATTTATTAATTTTAAGTTAACTTTGTGGTGATTTTTTTATTCTATAGAACAATTAAAAACTTATTAAAATTGGTCAATTTATTAAATAGGTTAGATAACGGGTTATACGATAATTTAATAAATGGGTTAGGGTTTATATATTTCAACACGAGAACTTAACGGGTTGAGTTTGAGTGAAAAAAATTTGACACGAATACAAAATCACACGACATGAGCATGATATAATACGATACATTATCATCTCTAGAATAAGCTCTTGAGCCCCCACATTGTTTGTATTCTTAAAAGATTAAATTAAATAATAATTATTTTGATTTTGTTGATTCTCCAATTTAGATAAAAGGTTTATTTGTGTTTTTAAAATTAAATAATATCATTCAAGATTTAAACTTTTTAAAAATTTGTTTGATCTTAACTGATCAGTTTTTTTATAATGCCTATATTAAAAGAAGTCTAAAAGCTTCTATTGGTTTTTTAGTTATTCACATAGAATTCAAAAGGAAAAAAAGAATACAAAGTTTTTTTTTATCAAAGAAAATAAAAGAATACAGAATGTGGAAAAATAAAAAATATTTCTATTTTTTTTTTCAAGTGGTCTAATATTTAATCCCATATTAGGTACCATGCCCACACATTGTTGTACCACTTCTGAGAATCATTTTAAGATCGGACGGCGTAGATTGCCAATCTATGGTGTTGATTGCTGATTTGAAAGAACAATTTGAAGATTTGTACATCAAATAGGTATTTTCTTGAACTTATGTATACGGTAGCATATTTAATCATAGTTTTATTAATTTTGTAGCTTTATTTGTTCCTTCAATTGGTATCAAAACATGCTATGATTAATAATGTGTATCTAGGAGTTCAATAATATGTAATTTTGATGTTAATTTAGAATATGCCACCTAGGCTCTATATATGTTAGATCGCATGATTAGGTTTGTTATTTTATAATTTTTGTTCATGATGTTTATTATTTTTGCCCTAATCCATAGTTAGAAAATTTCATGTATTTTTCTTTCGATTGTAATACGGAGGTTGATTAGAATATCAGGTTTCTTTCCTTATTTTATTATTATTTTTTATTTATTTAGTTAAAAATGAAAAATTACCTTTGTAAAAACATAGCCTGAGACTTTTCAGCTTCTAGGGGTGGCTAGAAGTGTCGAATCGAAAAATCACCACCAGGATTAGAAGTACAATTAGGAGACGGATATGTGACCAAAAGCTCAACCCCAGAGGATGCCGAATGCGTCCACAAGCACAGCTTAAAGTGGCTGTGTATGGACCTCACTCGTTGGCACTTAACTATGACATAAGGATGTGTGACAGCTCCTCTAGCAAGTGACTTCTAAAAGCAGTCTCCTTCGGCCATTGTGCTTCTGCTGGTTGCTTGACTTGGGTGAGGACGCACGTATGAGGGATGCAATTGCTAGGTTTTCCATAGTGTGCTAGGGTTTTTTTTAAAATGTGTTAGGTTTTTATAACTTTTTGGGTCTTAAAGTTAGTTAAAATTAAACCTAACAAAGGTCCAAGACAAGAGAGACTCACTAGACAAAAGGAGAAGAAGATTGGGCCAATAATTGTTTTCGGCCAGGCCTTGTAATTTTTATTGTGGGCTTCTTATTTTTTTTTTTAAGTAAAACCTATGGATTAGAGTCATTTATTTATTTATAATTTTTATGAATGATTTAAATTATATATTTTTAACATCTATTATATGATAACATGCCATATAGATAAGGTGGTGGAATATAAGTTTACATTAATGCTAACTATATGCTCACAATAATTGTTATGATTTTATGTAATCTAGTTTAACAATTATTATAAAAAATATTTTTTCAAAAATAGTTTAGAAAATCCCTTTTATTTAAAAATATTGAATGGGTTGAAGGTTTTAATTAATTAATTTTAAACCAAAAGACTTCACTGTGGGTATAATAATAAAATAATCAAGTGATGCCTTAACAGGTAGACATGATTAGGCTTATTAGATTGGACGTTAATTATTTTTAAAATTTTAATAAGGTTGTTCAACTTAGCTTTGACAATCTTAGATATTAAAGATAATTTTGAAACTAAAACAATAAAAATTTCTGTTTAAAGAGAATGAGACTTAAATAGTCCCCTTATAACTTCTTATTTTTTCATGGGAGCCAATTTAATAGGGCACTGTTTATAGTTAGATATGCTCTTGGATCCCACTTGGATAAAATATGTTTAAATTAAATTAAATTAAATTTGTTTAACTTTTGATTTTCTAGATAAATTTTATCTGATCAATTAAGATTTAATTTTAAATTAAATTTATTTTAAATTATTTATCTTAATTGAAGATATCAGATAAGATAAAATCATACCTAAAAGAGAGAAAACACAGTTTTTTCAGAAAATATTTTTAACGTATTTTACAAAGAACTTAGAAAAAGAAAAAACAATTATGTTGTTTGATTTTTCCTTCTATGTTCTAACAATTTCCATAGATCATTGTGCTCACTTACTGCTCCATTGCATCTGAGGATAGCATTGGAAGATCGGACAATGGATCATACAATCAGACGGCTCAGATTGGAGATCATGTGTTGTTGTTGCTGATTTATGATGCTAATCACCAAGTTGAAAGAGCAGCTTGAAGATCTGCACATCGAGGAGGTAAATCCTGAATTCTTTAAATTAGTTTTATGATTTATATAGCATATTTATTTGTATTGCTTCCGCTGAATCTATGTATATGTTCTTGCATGTGGTATCATAGCCTAGACTATATAATCATATGAATTTTAGAATTCAGTTAACATGTAATTTATGATGTATTACTAGAAATATGACACCTAGGTTTCTATTATGACAAGATTACATAATAATATGTGTTTTGTATATTTATTTATTTATTCATAATGGATGTTGTTGTAGCCCTGATCCATCGTAGATTTTTCTTGTAAATTTATTTTTGAGATGTAACAAGGAGGCTGATCATAAGATCAGGTTTCCTCTCTGATTTAATTTTATATTTTAGTATTTTATTTTATGTAAAAAATAAAGAAAATATCTATGTAGAAATTGCATCCCGTGGGAATTTCTGCAACAACGATACTATGGTTGTGGTGAGCTAGGGTTTAAGTTTGTCTTTGGGTTATTTACAATTTTTGGGCCTTAAAGCCTAATTAAAATTTAAACTCAATACAAACCTAATACCTTTGGGCCTATTAGAAGATAGAGAAGAAGATTGGGCAGGCTAGCATTTAATTTGGGTCATTTGGGCCTTGTAATTTTCTTTTTTAAGAAATCATGGATTAGAATTAGTTATTTTATTTTATTTACAGTTTTTATGAATGTTTTAATATTAGTTATTAACTAAATTATGTGATAACATATCATATAGAATAGGTGATGTCATATAAGTTTGCATCATTGAATAATTATATTGCATAATAATTATTATGATTTAATCTAATTTAATAATTATTATGATAAATTATTTTTTCAAAAATAATTTATCATAATAATTATTAAACTAGATTAAATCATAATAATTATTTTTTCAAAAATAATTTAGAAAATCCTAAATTAATTTTAAAGTATTCAATGGTGAAGGTTTTTAATTATTTATTTAATTTTAAAACTCAAGGGCTCCATTATGAGTCCAAAATAAAATAATCATATAAAACCCCAACGGATAAATATGGTTGGATTTTGGATTAACCTTAATTATTTTTAAAATTTTAATTAGATTGATCGGTCCAACGTCGACAATCTTGGATATTAAAGAAAATTTTAAAATTAAGAATATGATTAATAATATTAAAACTTAATTTATTTATTACCCTCCCAACGATATTATCATTTTTAAATTAAGGGCTTAAAAGTTTATAAAACAATTAGTTTGAAATAAATTTGTGTTATCTAGGGAGGTTCTTTCTAAAAAGGATGAGATTTAAGTGGTCCACTTGTGATACCCTATTCTTTCCTAGGAACCAACTTAGTAGGACATTATTTTATTTCAAAATCAAATTTAGTATATTATAAATATCTTGCCCAACATGAAAGTTTATAATGGAAACTAAATAATTGTCTACAATAAATAGAAAAATAGTTTTATGGGATTTTTACTATATCTTTTATGTTTATTGTTAAAATACATGTTAATAATAGTGTGCAATTTTATTTCCAAAAATGTCAAATTTTAGTCCTCTCACAATGATTTTAAGTCAAAAACCATGGATGCTGGCAACTATAATGAATGGAAAACTAACATGTTCATTGTTTTAGAATATGAAAATCTCAAGTTTGTCTTGACATTACCGAAGCTTGATGTACCCATAGCTGATGCCTCTGAACAAGTTCAAAAGAACTATAAAGACTAGGAAAAGGCAAATACAGCAGTTCGCTGCTATATTCTTGTCAGTGTTGCTAGTCATTTAAAGGATAACTATCTTAGATGCTGGTTGGAGCAAAAATGCTTCAGAAATTGGATGAGATGTTTGCTCAAAATACTAGTTCTTTAAAGCAAGCTGTGATGAATGATTTAATAAACACTCGCTTGACTAAGGGAAATGTAAGGGGATCATTATCTAAAAATGATATTATATTTCACTCAATTGGAAGTGATGGGAACAAAGATAGGCTGACAAGCCCAAGTAAACATAATATTGGAATCATTACATGAAAGTTATGCTCAGTTTAACATCAACTACAATATGGGCAAGCTAGATCTTACTCCTACATAGTTAATACATGAGCTTGAGAATGCTGAAAGGATTCTCGTGAAACATGGTAGTGCTCATAATGTTGAAGGTTTTTCTTCAAAACTCAAAGGGAAACCTAAGGGTGGTTAAACGAATAAGAAGAAGAATAAAGCAAAAATATCAGTCATCAAAACTAATGCAATGAAGAAGCCGAAAGGCAAGCACTTTAAGTGTGGATAGAAAGGTTAAAGGAAACAAAATTGCCCTAAGCTGAACAACAAGCAAGGTATGAGTGATATAAAGTCACTTGAAACTTGTTTAGTGGAGAATTATAATGATAAATGAATTATTGATTCATAGCCACTAATCATATTTGTTACTCTTTACAGTGGTTCAAACAGTATAGCTTGTTGGAAGAAGGACAAAGAAACCTGAGACTTAGTAACCAGGAGCATGTCTCTATGAAGGCTATAGGATTAATTGTTTTATCTTTCAATAAAAGTAGGACTTTATTTTTATAAGACTGTTTATTTGTTCCGGATTTTAGTAAGAATTTAATTTATGTTAGTTGTTTATTTAAATAAGGTTTAATAATGGAATTTAATTCCTATATTTTAATAAGAAGTTCTTCTTCAGTTATTTGTTTCGGAGATTTATTAAATAATCTTTATTATTTAAATCCTATATCATATAGTATTCATAATGTTGAAATTAATGATGATGAATATAACCACATAGCAAAGAAAAGAAAAATTTCTAATGAAACTTAACTTTGGCATTTGTGATTAGGTCATATTAATCCTGACAGGATCCATGGTTTAGTCAAAAGTGAGATTTTAAACTCCTTAGTTTTTGAACCATTACCAGTATGTGAATCATGCTTGGAAGATAAAACGACCAAGAGGCCCTTCAAGGCCAAAGGATATCTCACAATTAAATCGCTAAAATTGGTGCATACTGATGTGTACGGGCCAATAAATGTTCAAGCCTGAAAAGGGTATGAGTATTTTGTTACCTTTACAGATGACTACTCAAGATATGATTATCTTTACTTAATGCGCCATAAGTCTGAAACTTTCACAAAATTTCGAGAGTATAAAGCTAATGCAGAAAAACAATTAGGACTCCATATCAAAGAATTTCAATCTGACCAAGGCGGAGAGCAACTGTCTGGAGAGTTTAAGTCTTACTTAGATCAAGAGGGAATAGTTTCACAACTATCAGCCTCCAGAACACCCTAGTAAAATGGAGTTAAAGAGAGCAGAAATCGAACTCTTTAAGATATGGTGAGGTCAATGCTTTGTTATTCATCACTGTCTATATCATTTTGGAGATATGCCTTAGAAACTGCTATGTATCTTCCGAACTCGGTTCCTTCAAAATCGGTTCCTAATACACCTATAGAATTGTGGAAAGGGCATTATCTTAGTTTAAGCCATATTTGACTATGGGGTGCTCTGACACATGTCGTAAGAAAGAAACTTGATAAATTATAATCTCGTACGGAGGTATGTATGTTTGTAGGATAACCAAAAGGAATAAGCGATGTCTCTTTTATAGTTTTTCAGATAAGAAAGTTTTTGTGAGTACTCACGTGACTTTCTTATAGGAATACTATATAAGAAATTTCAAACTCAAGAGTCAAATAATTCTTGAGGAATTAACATTAGCTCAAGAACGAACTGAACCACTAGTGTCTTGCCCTACTGTTCCACTGTTTCCTATGCATGTTCAAAGAGGAGAAAATATACCCTAAGGTGAACAAGTACAGGTAGAACCAGTGGAACAATAAAAACCTTTATAGGAGGAACCTGTACATGTACAAGAATAAGTACAGAAGGAACCTGCACCTGTACAACCTCAAGTACAAAATAATGAACATAATCTTTCTATGGTAGCATAACAGCCTGCGAAGCTTCGTCGTAGTCGGAGAATAAGATATATGCCAACAAGATATGCTTTGTTGGGTAAATTTTACCAAGTCATCGCTGATAGGGAAGAGGATCCAATTAATTACAATGGAGCACTAGAAGATGTTGATGCTCAAGAATGGTATAAAGCTATGAACTAATAAATGGAATCTATGTAAATTTGATCTCTTGTAGAGGCATCCAAAGGGGTAAAACTCATAGGGTGTAAGTGGATTTACAAGAGAAAAAGAGGATCAGATGGGAAGGTAAAAACCTTCAAAGTTAGATTGATGGCAAAAGGTTATACCCAAAAAGAGGGTATAGATTATGAAGAAACCTTTTTGCCAGTAGCCATATTAAAGTCTATCTGGATTCTTTTAGTTGTAGCTGTAAGTCTTGATTATGAGATTTGGCAATTTAGAAGAAGACATCTACATACAGCAACCAGAAGGGTTTATAGCTAAAGGCCAAGAACACATGTTATGCAAGTTGCAAATGTCTATTTATGGACTTAAACAAGCATCTAGATCATGGAACATTAGATTTGATTAGACCGTTACTTATAATGGTTTTGAGAAAAGTCCTGATGAATCTTGTGTTTACAAAAGGATTCAAGGAAGAAAGGTAGTTTTTTTAGTCTTTTACGTAAATGACATTTTGTTAATTAGAAACAAAAAACAAATGTTGTCAGATGTAAAAACTTGGTTGCATAAGCAGTTTGATATGAAGGATTTGAGAGAAGGCAATTAGATTATCGAAATCAAAGTTTTACGAGACCGAAAAAATAAGTTATTGGAATTATCTTGAGCCTCTTATGTTAATAAAATTTTTGCCAATTTCAACATGGAAAATTTTAAGAGGGGATTCTTACCTTTTAGATATAGAATTCATCTTTCTAAAGAACAATCACTGAAAACTCCTGAAAAAAAAGAACACATGAGTAAGGTATCTTATGCTTCGGCAGTGGATAATCTCATGTATGTCATGTTATATACTAAGGCAGATATCTGCTATGCAGTGAGAGTTGTAAGTCGATCTTAATCTGATCCCGATGAAGAACACTAGACTGAGGTCAAACATATACTTAAGTATCTAAGGAGAACGAAAGATTATATGCTAGTGCATTCTAGTGTGAGTTTGAAAACTGTCGGTTTCACAGACTCTAACTTCCAAAGAGATATTAACTCTAGAAAATTAATCTCTGGATATGTGTTTACCCTAAATGATGGAGCCATTTGTTAGAGGAGTATTAAACAGACATGTGTTGCTGACTCTACCACTGAATCTGAATATGTAGTTGCTTCTGAAGCAGTCAAGGAAGCTGTGTGGCTAAATCTTGAGGTAATACCAAATGTAGGACAACCCATTATCCTCTACCTTGACAACAGTGAGGCCATCGCACAGTCAAAAGAACCAAGATATCATACGAAACAAAAACACATAAAGAGGAACTACCACTTAATCCGAGATATCATCAAGAGAGGAGACACAACTATCACCAAAATATCATCATAGGAGAATTTAGCAGACCTATTTATAAAGGCTTTACCTAGACAAGTTTTTGATAGACATGTAAATTATATTAGTGTTAGAAGGTTACCAGATTTGCTTTAGAGCAAGTGAGAGTATTTATTTGAGTTTTTATAATAAGACAAATAAATTATTTTTCTGAGATTAATAAATTTTTAAAGTATTTTTCATACTTTTGTATACACTAATGTTTTACGTATAAAGATCCTAATTAATTATAGAGTATATGATCATATGGTTACGACCATAGAAGACATGATTATAGGTTCTCATAATTAATGAATTAGATCACAGTTATTAAATAAGGTTGGACACTTTATTTAGACTATAATATTTTATGGAATAACTTGATTATTATGAAATATTGGTGCAAAATATGTTTGCATTGATAGGATCAAAGTGAGATTTAATTAAAGTTAAATTTCTGTAAAAAAAAAATTAAATCTCAAATAATATTTGATTATCATTTTCTCTTAATCCTGAGTTTGTTATAGATAGATGTTTGAATATTTACTATTTCTTGAATTGTTAATAAGTGAGGCTTATTTTACAACCAATACCTTGATGATTTAGGAGCATAATTGTTTGAATTGTCAGTATCTATGAAATAAATAAAATAAAATATTTATGAAATATCCTCTTAATATGTTTTAGTTCTTTGATGTAATAAAGTCACTAACCAGTACATTTGATTCATTAGAGAAACTATTAAATTAAGAGAATAAATAATTAATTGATAGACAAAATAAATAATTAATTAGTTATAGATATTTTACAAAGGAGAAATTAATATTAATATTGATATTATTAATTTTGTAGTTCAACTCTGAGCCTTTAGTGGAGTGGCACCGGATTAGATAATTACTATGCAATTATAAAGAGTCTCAATTAATAATGGTCATTGGATCCCTATGCTAGCTCAGGTTATGTGACAGAGTACACTTATTAGATATGAGATTATAGAATACAAGTTTTAAGTTATATGATCTTGGATTAAGGCCCAAATTTATGCTCAAGAGCAAGTAAGAGATTGCTAGATATGCTCTTGGGTTCCACTTGGATAAAATTTGTTTAAATTAAATTAAATTTATTTAATTTTAATTTTCTGGATAAAATTTTATCTGGTCAGTTAAAATTTTATTTTAAATTAAATTTATTTTAAATAATTTAACTTAATTAAAGAGATCAGATAAGATATATTTTATAATTTAAACTCTGTAGTTTGATTATAAAAATATATCACTGTTTTTCTTTTAGGCCTAATAAGGTTTTCAGTTTTCAGGGACATAGAGAAATCATACGTAAAAGAGAGAAAACACAGTTTTTTCAGAAAATCTTTTTAACGTATTTTACAAAGAACTTAGAAAAAGAAAGAACAATTCTGTTCTTTGGTTTTTCCTTATGTGTTCTAACAATTTTCATAGATCGTTATGCTCACTCATTGCTCTATCACATTTGAGGATAACATTGAAAGATTGAACGGTGGATCATACGATCGGACTGGTTAGATTGGAGATCAGGTGCTGCTATTGTTGATTTATGGTGCTGATCATCGAGTTGGAAGAGCAGCTTGAAGATTTGCACATCGAGGAGGTAAATCCTGAATTCTTTATATCAGTGTTATGATTTACATAGTATATTTATTTGTATTGCTTCCACAGTCTCTGTGTATGTGTTCTTGCATTTATTTCTTGAAAAAATTTAGTTTATTATAATTATAATGCCTAAAGTGACTATTTATAATCTAAACTAAATAATTATTTACAAGAAACAGAAAATGATTATGGGGATTCACTATTTTTTAAATTTGTTTATTGTATAGTGTTACTTTCTAATATTAGTGTGCAATTTTTTTTGGAAAATGACATCTTTTAACCCACCTACTATGATTTTAAGTCAAAAGCTAATGGATGGAAACAACTATAATGATTGGAAAACCAACCTTTACATTTTTTTTTTTTTTGGATTTTGAGAATATAAAATTTGTTTTGTTTGCTCCTAAGATTAATGAACTCACAACTAATGTGAGTTAGCGAGTTAAAAAGGCACATGCTGACTAGGAAAAGATAAATAAAGCAGTTTACTACTATATTCTTGCATATATTGCCAGTCATCTTAAGGCTCATATGTCTCAATTGGAGAGTGGAGCAGATATGATCTAGACTCTCAACGGAATGTCTAGATAATCAACTAGTTTCTTAAGTCAATCTGTAATGAGGGTGTTAATGAACACTCGAATGATTGGAGAAATGTGATGGATCATTGTCTAAAAATAATGTCATACCTCAAGCAAACTAAAGTCATGGGGGAAAAATTAGAGTAGAAATCTCAAATTGATATAATTTTGGAATCACTACCTCATTGCTTCACTATGTTCAAAGTGAACTATAATATGAACAAATTGAATCTAACTCTCACGGAGTTGATGCATGAGTGTGAAAGTGTTAAACGTGCTTTTTGAAAGAAGGTAGTGATCATATTGTTGAGGGTTCTTCTAATAAGTTTAAAGGGAAACCAAATGGCAGTAGCAAGAAAAAGAAGAAGGTACAGGTACTTGTTACCAAAACTATCACTATGAAGAGGGCGAAAGGCAAGTGTTTTAAGTGTGGGCAGAAGAATCATTGGAAGCAAAATTGCCCATTGCCAAAAAATAAGATATGAGTGATTTAAATGTTGTTGAAACTTAGTAGTAGAGAATTACAATGATAAAGAGATTATAGATTCATGAGCTACTAATTATATTTATTATTTTTTATAGTAGTTTAAACAAACTAACTTATTGAGGGATGGATATAGAAACTTGAGGGTTGAGAATGGGGGAGTATGTTTTGGTGGAGGAGGTAGGATTTGTTATTTCAATTCTTAATAATAGTAAGATTTTATATTAAATAGAAAAAAGAGATGCCACGTAATTCAGACTGCACAGTACCAAAGACAAGTACTCAAAGCTAACAAAAACAGAACTAGAATAATATTTAAGAAGCTCCAAAACTTTGTTTTGATTGGAGTTGCTAACATAGAATTTTTTTTTGATAAATAAAAAAGGATCTCGATGTGGATCTCATCAACTCAGGATTTTGTTAGTGGATATGATCTTATTACTACTCTAGCTTGAGAAGTCTAAAGCAGCTGGCTCATATCCCTAACAGATTTCTTCCACCTGGCGTATTAAGTAAGGCTGAGTATATCTGATACAATAAATAATATTTGACAAGATTAAAATCACAACTCTCGTAAATAATATGATGAAACGGCCGACTTCTTTAGGATTAGAATTAAAAAAAACTATATTGCATTTCAACTTACTATAATTTATAGGTCATTAAATAAAAGTATAAATGGAAATTGAAAAGTCATACACGTACCTTACTGTACAAAGGTTCAAAAGTCTATTATTTATAATATAAGTAAATTAACAGAAAAGCATATTAAATAAATATTGAGAAGAAAAAGTTAAAAGTGACGTGCCTCCCTTGTTCCCAACTTGGATCCATGTACGTACAACACGCATATATTTCCAAATGTAACTTTTTGAGATTTTTACGCTAAAGAACTTCCAATTATGACATATTACCAAAAAAAAGAATACCAATTATTGCATACTTGACTGCATCAACATTAATGGATGTCGTTGCACCCAAAAAAAAAAAAAAACAACCATAAATGGATGGCGTTGCACACAAACTCAGTAAATTAATTTTAGAAAGGATTTTTAACTAAATTTTGCTCGAAATTGAATTTTGCACTGTAAATATTGATTTTAACATCATAGCCTCCTAAATTAACAAATCAATCATAAATTAGCAAGTCAATGCAGCAATACCCCATCCCTTTTACACCGTATATATTAGACTGTTAAACAGCACATGATTTGTGAAAAAAAAAAAGAAAAAAAAATTGACTTTGGGATTTTAGTAAATATGTGACGTCGTCTCCTACCCCTCCATTTTCACCTCTCTTCCAACGAACTCTCTCTCTCTGAACTCCATTTTTTTTCTCTCTGCTGTCGGAGGCTCCTGGCTCTCTTGCTCAACTCCAGTCACTTTGTGTTCCTTTAAAAAATTTATGTATTCTTTTTTACGTTAAGTGAAAGGGCTTGAAAGTTTGGAATTTGTGGATAATTTGGAATTCTAAGGTTTGAATGAAGGAAACACGTACACAGAGACAGAGACAGCGGAAGCAATAAAAACATGTTATGTAATTCATAAAACTGAAAACTAAGAATTCAGGATTACCTCTTCCCTGATGTGAAGATCTACCAGCTGATCCTCCAATTCGGTAATCACCATCATAAATCAGCCACAACGATCTATTATGGAAAATATTTGAATACTGAAGGAAAAATCAAAAAACAAGAATGTTCTGTTTTTTCCTACATTCTTTTGAAAAATACTTTAAATTTTTTCTGAAAAAATAAAAATTATTTTACGATAGTTTTTCACTCTGTCACATAAGACTGAGAAAACCCTAGCACACGTAAAAAGAAAACAACGGCGTATTTAATAATAAATTATAAAGTTTTAAATTAGAAAATACATCTTGTCTGATCTCTTCAGTTAAAGATAAATATTTTTAAAAAATAAATTTAATTTAAAATAAATGTTAACTGATCAGATAACATATTATCTAGAAAATTAAAATAATTTTAATTTTAATTTAACTTAAACGTATTTTATCCAAGTGGGTCCAAGAGCATATTGAAATGTGTAAAATTAAATAAATATTTTTTTTTGTCTTATAGGATGGGATTTTTCAACCTCTCTTTCCTTGGAATCTTATAATTTTATTTTGTACTTCACGCTCTCAACTATTTGGAAGGAGTACGCAGAATTATTTGCAGTCGAATTGCACCCTTTCTAAAAGACTTTCTAATTTTAAATGTTTATTTATTTCAGATCTTTATGAAAGTTTTCTTTTGTTTTCGGAAACAAGTAAAATAATGTATTCACAGGTTGCAATACATATTTAGAATATATGAAACAAGAAGATATGTGAAGTAAATATGGTAAAAATTTCATGGAGGTGTGGAGATTGAAAAATTGGTTGAAGAATTTAATTTTAAAAGTAATTTTCCAGATGGTGGGGAGGAAGAGGATAAAAATTCAATAAATAAAATCGAAGAAAGTTGAGGGGATGACAGTGTAAAAAACCCTTTTAGAAATATAAAGGTGTATATGCTCTCTATATATTATTGGAGGATAATTAGTGTAACATTTATTAATAAAATAAGAATTTATTTTAATAATTAAAAAGGATAAATTTCAAACTAAAATGTTGATGAGTCCCCATTACTATGATTGCACCGATGACTAATCTCTAATAAATTCAACAGAACTAATTTGGAAATTTCAACAGCCCCTACAACTTTAAGTTCCACCTATGAGGCAATCTCTAGAGTCTGACAGAAGTATCTTCGAAATTTCGACACTCCCTACTACTTATAATTGCACCTATAACTAAATTTTAACGAAATAACCCGGAAATTACAAATGTATATGGTTCCCTTAGACCCACGAAATAGTTAAAATAATAATAATAATAATAATAATAATAATAATAATAATAAAATAAAATAAAATAGACTCAAGAAGACTTTGAAGTACAGCTCCAATAATACTCAATTATTTGATCCATTGAACCTTTAAAGCTCTCAATTATTTTTGTTATTTTGTAAAATAAAAAAATATACCACTCCAAATCATTTGTATTGTCAAAGATGTGTAATCCATGGTCATGGTCAACCAAAATTAATAAACTAGAGTGGATCCGAGTTCATACGTGCAATTATATCCTCTATATGTATGTATATGAAGATTGGTCAAAGCATATACTTGTGAGCAGCTAGCAAAGCAAAGTTAGAGAGATGGCAATATTTTCAGGTTCTTTTATGGCTTGCCTATTGTCCTTTCTGTTGTTAGTAGAGAGTGGTACTAATGAAGCTGCTGCGACAGCATCTTATTTTCCAAGCCCCTTTAATCGTACCCTTTTTCCACCTGATTTCATATTCGGAGCTGGTTCTTCAGCTTACCAGGTACACATTATAAATCTAAATCTACTTTTTCTAATTTCTTCCATTAACTATCACACTATGGAAATAAAATGTATATATATTATATTAGATAAATGATCTAGTGAGCAACATTGCAAACCATATGGAACATAACGCATACGTGGTGTACCTACATCATGCCCTATATTTTAACAATACTGCTCAATAGATCAGCTTTGTATCATATTATATATATATATAAAATTATGATATGGTAACAGTCAAATGTGCACCTTTATGGACTACACTGTGACGTTTTACATGTGCTATTAATACAGTCGATCCTACATGGTTTTTTTTTTTTGGGTTTAAAAACCTTTTCCATTTTTAGGTTTACATTTCCAAATTAGTGTTTTAGTTTAAGAACTCTTTCCATCTTAGCTAAACTGCTTTTGAATATTACTGACAAACATTAAATTTAAAAAATATTATACATTAATCATACTAATTTCGTTCTCTCAGATTGAAGGAGCAGCGCATCTTGATGGAAAGGGACCAAATAATTGGGATACTTTCACTGAGAATCATCCAGGTTTCTCTCTCTTTTGTGATTTAATTATTTTCAAAGTTTCTTTTGACTTTAAAGTCAAATATACACAACTGTCCTACGTACATCATTTTTTTGACAAGTCAACTTAATAGAAATATTTTATTTTATTTTTCAATGATTAGCTTCAAGGGCGCTAAGTGATAATTTTTTTTCTAACACTAGAGAAAGTAAATAAATTTTTTATTATGGTAAAATTAAGGGTGTATAATTGTCGCAAGTCCACCAAAAAAAAGTTGCCCGTTTGATATCGTGTATTGTTTTGGTTTTTAGTCTTTTTCAATTGAGTTGTGTGGAACTCCCTATTGGAGAGAGTTTGCTAGCATTGATAAGACCTCTCATTTTATTATATATACGAATGAAATCTATATAACACAATGGTTTTCAATTGATAAGTCCTTCTTTTCTTTCTTTTTTCTTTTTTAATCTTTTTCATCACATTCGTAGTTAATTAAAAAGTCTAATTAATACTAACAAATTTTAAATAACACATCGATATTCTTACTTAGCTCTTTATTCAATCCTTACCCAATATAACCCCCCTTGACTAAGTACCTGGTATTGTCATTGAAAAGGCCAAATGCAGAGATCAGATTACAATAAAGAATTGTTAATGAGCTCTGCATTCCACGATGTTCACGGGTTGAGAATAACATCTACAGTAGATTCAACGCTCACTTCAGGGGTCGTAGCAGCAGATTTTTATCATCGCTACAAGGTAATATATATATATATATATACACACACACAGTGCATTTAATAATAAACTACCATATCAAATTTTATTAAGGGAAATATATCAAAATATTATGCAGGAGGATATACAACTGATGAAACAAATTGGCCTGGAGAACTTCAGATTTTCCATCTCATGGTCCAGGGTGTTACCCAGTAAGATCTCACACATGTCATACGAAATTCATTTTGGAATTCATTATTGAGTTTTTTTTTAATGGGTTGGCCTTTAGGACCCATGTAAATTTATAAAATGGTATTTCCAAAAAATAAAATAAAATAAAAATATCCAAAGTTAAAGCCCCTCTGACAAATTAGAGAAATTTTTTCTCCTTTTATGTAGCTGGAAGAATTAATGGGGGAGTCAACCAACAAGGAGTTCAATTCTACAACAATCTTATCGATGAGCTACTTTCTAATGGTACTTGAATTAAATTTCCCTATAATCTCAAATTTTTTTCGTCAAAGTTATTTTTCTGAATGTTTCCTTTGGCCACTATATATACATGTATCTATATTTTTTTATGTAATCTTAATTATTTTTTATAGGAATAGTACCTTTCGTGACAATCTTCCACTGGGATGTGCCACAAGCCCTTGAAGATGAATATGGTGGATTTCTAAGCTCTAGAGTTGTGTAAGTTAAAATAATTAGAGATCAATTTAGCCCAAAACAATTTCGACATGGCTTTTTTTGGTGAATAAATTTTGACATGGTTTGGTTTGGCTTGGTTTGTTAATTAACAGGAAAGATTATGAAGAATATGCTGACTTTTTGTTTAAAACATTCGGTGATCGGGTCAAAAACTGGTGCACCATCAACGAGCCGACTACTTTTACTCTAATTGGGTATGATCTTGGTATCAATGCACCTGGCCGGTGTTCGGATTACACCGGAAATTGCACTGCCGGTGACTCTGCGACCGAGCCCTACATTGTGGCTCATAATCTACTTCTTGCTCACGCAGCCGGTGCAAAAGTGTACAAGGAAAAATACCAGGTTTGTGTGTGTAAAATAACAAATGTCTAAACTAACAATGTCTAAAAGACAAATGTTCTATTTTGTTAATTATATATAGAATTGACTACTCGCAGGCGTCTCAAAAAGGAAAGATATATAGGAATAACATTAGTTACCGATTGGTATAAACCCAAGTTCAATACCCAATCGAATCAAAAGGCTACCTCTAGAGCCTTGGACTTTAGTCTTGGATGGTGAGTCTTTTCTTAGTTAATATATATATATATATATATATATATATATATATATATAATTATCCGATTAAAATTAATAATTAAAAAATATATCACTTTATCACTTATGGTATTTTTTTTTGTAGGTTCTTGCATCCTATAACATATGGTGACTATCCCAAGACCATGCGATCAATAGTCGGAAATCGGCTGCCAAAATTTACAAAATCTGAATCGATCTCTCTGAAAGGGTCTTTTGATTTTCTCGGAATGAATTATTACACCGCAAGTTTGTTGAAGCTCAGCCCACAGTAAACGTGAACCACAGTTACTATACAGATATACAAGCTAATTTAACTAGTATGTTAATCCCTCTACCTTAAATTAATGAATTTTTATATATACCACAGACTATATGTGAACTTTTCATTTTAGTAATATAATTTATTTCACGTCACAGAGGAGAAAAATGGGGTCGCAATTGGTGAACCGGTACTACATCTAATTTGCTTTTATTTCTTTTTTTTTGTGGTTTGTAAAATCATGTGTGAATAATCCCTGAATGATAATAATTGCGTGCCAGTGAAATTAATGAAGTATATTAATTAGCCCAAGATAGTTTGTAATTAAAAATTTGGAATTTTATATTAACTATAGTTAATTTAATGGTTTTCAGACTCATTTGAGCAACTTTTTCATGTATCCAAGAGGAATTCAAGAGCTTCTGATATATATAAAGCATAAATACAAGAATCCACCGGTTTACATTGCTGAAAATAGTACGTAAATCATTTATTATATATATATATAATTATATTAAATCTTTTATATATTACGTGGACACTCATTTTAATTAATTGTTGCACGCAGGAGTTGGTGATCCAATCACACTTCCATTCAACGAAGCGATCAAGGATAGTATAAGGATAAGATACATCCATAGCCATCTCTTGCATATTTTAAAAGCCATCAAGTAAGTGCTTGCAGATTCATCATGTATACTACAACTTTATATATAGTCATATATAGTTCATCGATCTCTTATCAGAAATTTTATAAGTTATTAACTTTTGAATCTATGTCACACAAACGATGGTGTAACGTCCATATAAAAAGTCACATGTCACATCAATGTTTATATAATGTATAGATTTAATAGTTAATAACTTTAATGATCTGATTGAAAATTTGATATATTTATATGCATCAATAAGACATTAAAGTTAGTAAATGACTCATAATTCACCATATTAATAAAAAGAGGTAGGACTTGAGAAATAAATCAATTGAAATTTGGTGCGTCAATATATAGAATCTACTTACAATACTTGAGAGAAAAAATGCACCTACTAAAGTTCTTAACTATCTTCGATCAGGAAAGAAGAAGAAAAAAAAAAAGAAAGAAAAAAAGAAAGAAGAGAGAGATCTAAAACAGCATTTTAATTAATTACTTTTGTGATATATAAAAGAAAGCATTTTAATGGTATAATTAATTAATTTTTGGCAGGGAGGGTGCTAATGTGAAAGCATACTATTCATGGACATTTCTTGATGATTTCGAGTGGGCTCGTGGCTACACCAATATGGCCTTACATACATTGATTTAAAAAACAATTTGGAAAGACACCTCAAGTACTCTGCTTAGTGGTTGAAGACGTTTCTCTTGAAGTGATATAGTATGTAGGCGTCCCAATATTCTTTCTCCATGTGCCAAATATTCTTTCTACCAAGTGTCCATATTATTTCATTTATGAAGAAGAACAGAAAAAAAAAATGAAGAAAAAAAAGAAAAAAAAGACCACATTATAAATTTCTCATGTACAAAGTTTTTTCAGTTGAAGATTTTACTCTTTAAGTGAAGAAATTAATTGCAACCATTAGACCTTCTTTGTTAATTAAACTTGCATTATTTATATATATATATATATATATATATATATATCCTAGTAGAAAATATTATTGAACATTTAACATGAGCAGAATGGTATCATCCAAGTAGTTTTGTGAATGTTCAAAACAGCGTTAACAAATATACTACTCACAATTTCACCAAAAAAAATATACTACTCACAGCACAATTTCAACACAATTTTATTTGAGATACATATCCATACCTTTAGACGTGGGATCGACTCATACACTTATCCTCTTTAGTTTATAAAAAAAATTCAATACTCAAAAGCACCAAACTTAATAAATAACCGACTGAAACTGTACTTTGGACCCATATATGTCCATGTTTCTACATGCAGCATTAAATGAAACCCATATATTCGTTTTTTTTATGAATAAACCCATATGTTCGTTAGCTAATCATAAAGGCGATCAACACTTCCATAATTGCTATTATTATTGACGGGTCAACTCAATAAATCAATGAATCCAAAACCCGTGTTTTCTTATTGTCGTTACAGCATAGAGAGTGAAGGTTAGAGCATCAATAATAATACTGTTTAAAACAAAATATTTTTTCAAAAATAAAGAATCTATTTAGAAATGAGAGTTAAATTTATTGGAGAAGTTTAATAAACTCTCTATTATAATTTTTATTTTATTATTTTTAATATATAATTATAATTTATTTATTTAATTTTTAACTTTATAATTAAATAAAATACAAATTTAATATGAAATGTGCAAAGTTAAAAATGAAAGTGGTAATTGAAAGTTGTATAATATTAATTACAAGTGAAATTTTTATGATGAAGAGACTGATTTGACCTTTTATATTTAAAAAGTCAAATTATAATATTTTTTCCTTTTTTATGATATCAAAAAATTAAGAACTTTTATAAATTTTGCCACACAGTATATTAGACTTTTTGATGAAAAATATAAATTGCAGATCTCATTTTTTCTCCTCCATTCAGTCCTAAAATTTTTATCAACTTTCATACAGAAATAACTGACTCTTTCTCTATTTTTCACCCTCTATATTTTTCTCTATTTTCAACTCTATCTATTTTAAATTATATTTTGACCATAAATTTTCTTTTTTCAAAATCAGTATTTTTTTATACCCCATATAAATGATTTGGGGTCTTTAAAATAGAAAAGGGTGATTCTTATGCCGGAGCTTCTTAGCGGACGCAAAGTAAACATTTACTAACGTTAGGAAAAAAATTTGATTGTTTGCTCATCTTTCTAATTGTTATGCGAATATTTTTTCACAGCTCCAAGCCTACATCTAAACAATCATTGGTTCGATGGCAACACCCCAGCTCCATAACATTGAGATTTGGGAGCTTTTTTAAAGGTCACCACGATTTCTAAGAGAAAAAAAAAATCTTTTATTTATTTATTTATTATTTTTATTAAGAAAAAGGCCTTTTTTATAATTTATCATGTAAAAAAAATTTAATAAATGAAATTCAATGTCTATAAAAGTTTATCAAAATCTATAAAAATCTTTAAATTAAAGTTTACAAATTAAAAGTCAATAAAAATCTTATAAAATTTTGTAAACTCTATAAAAGTCTATAAAAATACATAAAAATCCATAAAAGTCATCACTTAAAATTTTTTTATAAAAGTTTCAATTAAATACACCCCCTTTATAAACTTTTTAAATATTTTAATTAAATACATCTTGACTTTTATTGACTTTTTAAAAGTTTATAAAAGTCTGTATTAAATACTAGTACTCTTTAAAAGTTTAGATTAAATACCAATAGACTTTTTAATTTTATAAAAGTCTATAAAAGTTTTAATTAAATACCTAGATTGATAAAGTAAAGAGTTTACAGATTTTATTTTTTAACCATTATTTTTTAAAAATAGAGAATATAAGTGATATAGAGAATCACTAGAGATACTCTTATAAAACTAAAATTAAGGGTGAATTTAACTCTCAAATTATAGAAAATTATAATCGCTCTTTATTTTATAATTAATGCAGTTTCATTAAATGTTACACAATTTTCAGCTAATATATCCATTTAAATTTGCAGCACTATAAGATTTATTTTTTACTTTTTATTGAAAAAGGAAAATCTGTAACATCATAATTATTGATTCTAATTAACTTAATAAATAATAGGATAAAAAATCTATTAGACTTGGCCAATAAATTTGACTCTCTACTTGTAAAGATGCACTCAATGTTTTTAAAAAATACTCTTTATTTTAAAGAGTATTTATTTTAAAGAGTATTGTTGAAGATGGAAAAAAATGTATATTAATAATCCAAAGCATTCTATGACCGCTGAAGCAAAGCCTCCTTAAACACTGAAGTCTACCTCTATGACCACTGAAGTTTCATAAGCCATTGCAGTTGGACAAGTATTGCATTTCATAATCTTGTTGGTGATTTTAAGCAAGAGCTGACAACAAAGTATCTCTACAAAATGACACACATAAGTGTTAGCCACGCAACAATTAATTATAAATTAGATTTTTGGTATGTTATCCTTAAATTTTGGTTTTGATATTATAATCCCTATGCTTTCAATTTAGTACAGAATCACCATCTGCAGTCAAATCTGTTAATTTTCTTTTAACGTTACCATTTCTGGGGCCGGGAAAATTTAAACTCTAAAAGATCATCATCAACAGAAGAGCTCTCTAGCAACTGAAACTGTATAAAGGCAAAGAGGGTCATATCTTAACAAAAAATGAACTGCTCTAGAGAAGTTTCCCCTTCGAGAAGCAATCAATATATTATTAAACAAACAAAAACAATAATTACCCATAAGAATGAGTACTCATGCTAAGTGGAATTTACAGGGTTGAAAATTTTTAGCTGGTCGAAAAACTGTCAACATACCGTCGGAATACGAAAACCGTCAAAACTTCATCTTTTTCGTCGAATTCTGACGAAATTCTAAGGAACTCGAGGTATTAATTACCAATTAAATGGGTATTAATTACCCCCATTTATCAAGGGTAGTTAAAGAATGGAGGTAAATAATAAAGGAATTAATTTTTTTCAAAAACCAAGAGAAACAAAAAAGGATGGTAAGGGAGAGGCAGTTCAAGGGAGGGGAGGCTTCATCCTAATATATGGTAGTCTTTCACCGCCACACAACACACCTCTCTCGCATTTTGTAGAAATAAGAGCCTTCCATTTTAAATTGTATTTTTTCGATTTTAATATTTAAAATAGATCACAAACACTCCATTCTAATTTGTATTCAGAAAATGGTAGGTCACATACAACTGACCCCTTCAATATCAAAGATGGAAACCATATAGTTCTTAGTTTTACAACTAAATAACTTGCAATATGACAATGCCAATTACGGGTAAATTTCTCTTATACTATAATATAATTTGGCCTGTAATATATGATTAGCCAAGTCGGAGATACTTCTGATTATGCTAAGTCAAAGATACCTAAAACATTAGAATATAATGTATAATGTTTGACCTACGTCATCTTACTTTGAATTGACTGCTCGATTACATACACATCTCAAATACTTAAACGTATGTGTACCACATGATTCATATATTATTTTAAAAGTCTACGCCACACAGCTTGGACTACGCATATACCCCGTGCAAAACTGACCTAACAGAGTTGAAAGTCATAACCTCATGGTGAGGATGACAAGAAATGATTAGGGTGAAATGATTAGGTACCACATTCAACTTTGCTAAACTTGTGGGACTGATACGGCATATACTCCATGATTACGTCAATAGATCATGTTAAAAAATTGGGACACTTTCGCTAAGTATCATCCAGGTTTCTTTCTCTTCTGTGATTTAATTTGCTTCAAAGTTCTTTAATTTTATTGTTATATATATATATATACACACACACACACATACACAACTATATTCTTCATTTATTATTATTTTTTATTATAATTTAACTAAATACCTTCCATTCTTATTAAAAGACAAAATCAAGCAATCAGGTTACCAGCCACCACCAAAGGGAATAAGCTACTGCTTTACGGTGTAAGAAAGAATTGTTAATGAGCTCTGCAGTCCGCAATCTCGACCGGTTGACCACTTCATCTGCAGTTGCTTCAATACTCAGAACAGGAGGTGAACCATTTTTAACACAAAAGTTTATAGATCGTACAATTTCAGGGCTTGTAGCTGAAGATTTTTATCATCCTTACAAGGTATATATACATATAAATTCATAATAAACTACTGCAGATTGCATAATTATATGAAAATAAAATTAATATTATGAAGTCAAAATTGTCTGCAGGAGGATATACAACTGATGAAGAAAATTGATCTGGACTCCTTCAGATTTTCCATTTCATGGTCCAGGGTGTTACCTAGTATGAGCTTACATGATACACAGTTTCATTTTGGATTTTCTTTTTCTTTTAATTTTTTTTTCTAAGTTGGACATTTTGACCCATAGAAATCTCTAAAATAATATATTTTAAAAAATTGTAATACCTTTACATGCAGCTGGAAAAGTAAAAGGAGGAGTTAACCATCAAGGAGTTCAATTTTATAACAATCTTATCAATGAGCTACTTTCTAATGGTACTCAAATTCAATATCCCTATGATCTCACAATTGTTTAAAAAATGATATTTAATTTTCTGAATGTTTTCATCTAATTTCCTGAATGTTTTCCTCCAATACATACATACATATATATATATATATATATATATATATATATATATATAAATTTTATTTTATATAGGAATAGTGCCTTTTGTGACAGTGTTCCACGAGCTCTTGAAGATGAATAAGGTGGATTTTCAGACTCTAGAATTATTTGAGTTACAATGAATAGAAATTAATTTAGCCCAAAATTACATGAATGTTTTTGGTGAATAATTTTGACACATGAATTTGATTTGTTGACAAAAAAGATTAGGGGGTGGCAATTTGTGTTGGCAGGCTGTGTTAGTGTCAACCCATTTATTAATCGTATCACAAGCTCTCAACCCTAACACGCCCCTTTTATTAATCGTATCAAAATCTCTCAATTTTAATCAGAGCTATTTAATAAATAGGTAATCTATGTAACCCATTTAATAAACTTGTTATTTAGATCAATCTAACCAGTTACACAAAATTTACCTGTTTACACGAAAGTGACCAGTTTACACAAAAATTAAATGTTCAACATAATTCACCCATTCAAATTACTTGAAAATATTTAATTTTTTCCCTAGAATAACAACACATAATTAATGTTAAATTTATACATACTACTTTTACAAATTATAATAATTAAATCACAATACAATTTAGTTTTAAACAACACATGCATAAAATATAATATAGTTCTCAAAATAACATAGTAAAACAACATAATATATATAATAATGTTTCCAACTCTCTTCCATCTCCAAATTCCAAAATTTCAAAATATGTCATATTGCCTTGTTAAATTTGAATTAGCTTGAAAAAGAAAATATAAACTGTAAGTTAGATAATTAATTTTCAAATTCAAAGTATAATAAAATAAATAACTAAATTTTTTAAAGATGAATTATACCTTAATTGTTAGCATAATTAGAGAATTATACTTTAATAATCATGTTAATGAGTTAATTTCGGATTAAACGGGTTAACAAAAAAAATAACATGTTTAATAATCGTGTTAAACAGGCCACCCCGATTATAATCCGAACCCATTTATACTAAACTCTAACCCACTAAATTTGTATCATTTTCATCTTATTGTGTCGTAACATAAATTGCCACTCCTAGAAAAGATTAAGAAGAATATGTTGACTTTTTGTTTAAAACGTTCGGGTGACCAGGTCAAGAAATGGTGCACCGTCAACTAACCGAGTATGTTGGCTATAGTTGGGTATGAACTTGGTCTCAATGCGCCTGGTCGGTGCTCAGATTAGGACTGAAATTATGCCGCTGGTAACTCTCTGGTCGAGCCACATACTGTGGCTCATAATCTACTTCTACTTCTGCTCACTCAGCCGCTGTGGAAGTGTACAAGGAAAAATATCAGTTTGTGCTTGTGTATAAAATTACATTATTAACAATAATGATATTATAGTACAAAGTTCTATTTTGTTAATTATATATAATACATGCAGGTGTCTCATAAGGGAAAGATAGGGATAACATTAGTTACTGATTGGTACAAACCAAAGTTCAATACTCAATCCTGAAAGGCTACCTCTAGAGCCTTGGACTTTAATCTCGGATGGTGAGTCTTTATTAATTAATTAATTAATTTACATTTATCTCATTAAAACTAATTATTTAAAGATATATCACTTTAATTTTTCATTTTTCGCATTTTTTGTAAATATTTTGTAGGTTTTTGCACCTTTTCATAGAATGTGACTATCAAAAAACAATGCAAGCTATAGTGGGAAATAGGCTTCCCATATTCACAAAATCTGAATCGGACTCTCTAAAAGGGTCTCTTGATTTTCTTGAGATGAATTTTTACATCGTAAATTACGTAATGAATTTTTATATATACTACAAATTCTATGTGCATTTTTCATATTTGTAATAAAATCAATTTCATGCGTCACAGCGGAGAAAAATGGGGTCGCTATTCGTGAGCGGGTACCTCATCTAATTTGCTTCTGTTTCTTTTTTTCTTTTTTTCTTTTTTTTTGGTGGTTTGTATTTTATAAGCTACTGAAATCATGCATGTATCCAAGGGGGATTATATATATATTAAGTAAGATTAATTAATTTAATGCTTTTTCACAAACTTATATCAGCTACATTTACATGTATCCAAGAGGAATTCAAGAGCCCTATTATATATAAACGATAAATACAAGAATCCAACGGTTTACATTACTGAAAACTGTACGTAAATCATTCATTATATATATATAATTATATTATTCTTTATTACGTCGACGCTCATTTTAATTAATTGTGCAAACAGGGGTTGATGATCCAAACACACTTCCATTCAACGAAGCTATCAAGGATAATATAAGGATAAGACACATCCATGGCCATTCTTTCATATTTTAAAATCCATCAAGTGCTTGCTAATCCATGAATTAATGTATACAACTCTATATATAGTCATACTTGAATGACTCATAATGTACCATATTATAATAAAAAGAGGATTTGTTATTAACAAAGATATTAATCAATTTGTTGTGTCAAATATTGGATCTAATTATATTTAAGAGTTTTTTTTAACTAGTAGTACAAGGAAAAAGAGGTCTAAGATAGTGTTTTAATTAATTACATATAAAGAATTAAAGCACTTTAATGGTATGATTAATTAACTTTTGGCAGGGAGGGCGTTAATGTGAAAGCATACTATGCATGGTCAATTCTTGATGATTTAGAGTGGGCTTCTGGCTACACACCATTATATATAGCCTAGCGTACGTCGATTTAAAAATAATTTGGAAAGACACCTCAAGTATTATGCTCTTTTTTTTTGTAATTAAATTCTTTTATGGGAATAGTAGGTAAATATTATTAGAATGTATGGCGGACTATTCGAATACGGAATCTCTCATAAAAGGAGAATGGATAATACCACTAGGCTATCCATTAAAGAACACCTCAAGTATTATGCTTATTCGTTGAAGATGTTTCTCTTGAAGTAAAGTATTTGTAGACGTTAGAAATATTCTTTCTCCGAATATTAATTTTAGTTGTTAGGACAAATTTTCTTTCTCCAAATATTACTTGTAGCTTAAATATTCTCCGAAGTCCCTTTTTTTGTAGGCCAAATATATATATTTTTTGATATTATGGGAGGGGGATTTGGATCATTGCTGAGGAAAAGTGGCTTTTTACAATTAGGCTGTCCCTATAAAGACTATTTATATCCACATTGTTTCTCTAAGTACTATGTTTTTTGGTTGAAGATGTTTCAAAGTGAGTAATTAATTGTAACCACTAGACTTTCTTTGTTAATTAAATAAAAGGAAAAATTCTTTCTCCAAAAGTCCACATTTATCTTCAGTATTAATGGTAGTTCTTTTTATTTCTTTTCACATTGTTCATGTGCTTACATATATTCTTTTTTTTCTTTTCTCTCCGTATACTATCCATCTAATTAATTCCTTATAAGCTATATACAAAACTAATATACAGATATTGCCACTCGAGGTTTCCGGACTATATCTAAAGTGCACTTTGGTCCCTAATTTTTTTATTTTTTTTGGTATTATGATCTTTTAACTCCATTAACAATTTGAAATCCACTCTCTGGTACCACCATTCGTCTTGCATGCATCATTAGTTGATTATGATATTGTTGGAAATGCTATATTGTCAACGGACTCTTGGTTGGGATCTTTTGAGGACCTCGCCACTTATTAGGGTTTCAATGTAGTAACTCATTTTAAATTCGGTAATGAATTTTGGACTTATTCGAAAACAAAGAAGATAAATTATTTTTCAAGTGCTACATTTGTTGGATTATATGCAAATAAAATTCAACATGAGATAAACATGGGGATTCTAAAAATTTGAGTCACTCTCTATATTAGGTTGACTTTTGATGGTGAAACCTAAGCCTTAACAGCTAATATGAGAGCACCTCGGTCCTAAACTTGTGCCATCGTGTGGTAAGGATGGAATTTCATGTCGAGATATGTAGATTCACACCAAGGTGTGGTGATAATGGAATTTCATGTCGAGATATTCAGACTCGAGTCATCGTGTGGTGATGATAGAATTTCGTGTTGAAGTACCCATACTCCTACCATCACGTAGTGATGATGGAACTTGGTGTCTAGAAAACCAAACCAGTGCTATTGTGTGATGTGGTAATAATGAAACTTTGTCTAACTTAGAATTATATGATGTAATTTCTAGCATATTCAAAATTGTATCACCAAATCAAGTTCAACAACTTAAACACATCCTGTGGACTTGGATGGCCATTCATTGTTTTTTGGTAAGAACAATTCTTTATTAGTTTTACCGTCCAGTTATCCTGGTTGTAAGTCAAACTCAATCTACTATGCCTTGTGGAAGAATTCAACTTTGATTAACACCAATTCTCGAGTGAGAAACGACTTTGATTAAAATACAAAACGAATTTTAATCACACTATCCCAGAACCTTACATGACAAAAAAATAAAAAATAAAAGTGAAAAACGAAGGACGCTTAGGACCAGCCTTTGGGTTTGGCCGAAAAGGCTTTTGCCTGGGGCCCAAAAGCAAGCTTGAAAAAATTGTACATATTTTTTAATTTATTTTGTTAAAAGATCACAATTTAATAGGGTTTTATGGCCATATAGTCAATTGGATATTCAAAATTAGTAAAATAATTATTTATTTTTCAATTTCTCTGACATAGCCAAAGTGTACTTTTATAACCTGTACATTTACTTCCCTACCCTTATTTAATTAGAAAAACTATTCACTATCAAACCATCTCCTGTAATTTATTACAATAATTAATTTTTATTTCAACTATTCGTACAACTTAATATAATCTTGAACTCTGTAAAATTTTAAACTGTAAAACTCTCTTCTAACAATCTCCTATTTGAAATTCTTATGTAAAAATATTCGATCAAATTATTCTTTTAAATTCATCTCTCAAACTGCACCCGTCAAAAAAAGTATGTACATTCAAAATTTTAATATTTATATAATTATTTTATTAATTTTTTACCGTCACATCAATCAAGAGATAGGATCCATCATTCTAATGATCGGACAATGGTGATTAGATTAGATCCGACTGTGGGCTAGTCAGATTCGATCGTCCGATGGTTGGATATGGTGGATCCGACCAGATCCGACCATTGGATCCTCTGATGGACAAATCTGGAAAATCAGACCAGATCCGACCGTCCGATGGTTTGATATAGTTCATCGATCATATCCAACTATCAGACGGTCATATCTGGTCGGATTTTCCAGATCTTTCCATCGGATTATCCGATCTGGAGATCCAACAGTCGGATTTGGTAGGATCCACCATATTCGACCATCGGACGGTCGGATCCGACCATCCCACGGTCGGATCTGATCGGATTTGGTTAGATCCGCCATATCCGACCATCCCATGGTCGGCTCTACCATATCCGACCGTGGGACGGTCGGATCTGATGGTCGAATATGGTGGATTCAACCAGATCCGACCCTTGGATCTCCTGATCGGATCGTCCGATGGAAAGATCTGGCAAATCCGACTGGATCCGACCATCCGATGGTCAGATATGGTTCATCAATCATATCTTACCATTGAAAGGTCGGATTTGCCAGATCTTTCCATCGGACAATTCGATCGGGAGATCCAACGGTCAGATCTAGTCAAATCCACTATATTCGATCATTGGATGGTCAGATCCGACCATCCAATGGTCGGATCTGGTCGGATCCGCCATATCCAACCATCGGATGGTCCGATCCGCCATATCCGATCATCAGATGGTCGGATCCAACCATTCAATGGTCTGATCTGGTCGGATCTGCCTTATCCAACCATCAAATGGTTTGCTACTACTATCCAGCGGTCGGATTTGGTCAGTTATTATATTTTGTTGGTGATTCGAACGTACAACTTTCATATCCGACCTATTATCACTGTTTTTTTATGTGTTTTGTAGTTAAAATGGAATGTGCTGATTACATTGCAATTGCAATTGCAATTGTTCACGATGGATCATTGGTGAGAATGGAGAATAGGACATGGGAATATGCAAACTACAAAACTAAAGTGATTGGTGTTCGCCCTTGGTGTTCGAAATCGGAATTGGAAGATGAGGTTTACGAGTGTCTTGATGTAGATCAGAATGCTTATAATATGAAAATGAAATTCTTGTATAGTCAAGCTTCACAAGCAGTGGAACCTGTAGAAATAAGGAGTGAAAAAGATGTAAGAGCATTTATCTCAGAAGTTAGGCATTCATCGGTATGACCTCTACTATATATTGAGCTGATTTCGACATCTCCGCAATTATCAAAGGGTGAACATGAGAATATAGCATGTACTAGTATACGTGGATTTAAAAGTGGAGGTGATCACCAGTCTTATGCTTCTCGTTCCATACCACCAAGCAATGATTTTATAATATTGAAGTTCCAGAAAGTCAGACGCAATTTAATGTTGACAAAACCGCTGATATTGGAGGCAACCAATTTGCAGGGTTTCGTTATCAGGATGAGCAAGGACAATTGCATAATATGGATAATTATGAAAATGACAATAATGCAGATTACAATTTTGCAAATGACAATGATGTTTTTGGTGATGCTGGTTGTGATGATATTGCCGATGACGATGGTGTCATTTTTGGCAATACTACACAGGAAGGTACGTCTTTTGAAGTTCTTCATAATCTTCCAACAACTGTCCAAGTATCTTCAGCTACCCATCCACCAGGTAACATTAATATTGATGATTTATCTTCTATTGTCATCAATACTGGAGAAATATTCAACAGTAAGGAAGAGTTGAAAATAAAAGTCAGCTTGCTGTGTATTGGTCAAAATAAAGAGTTTAAAACTAAAAGGTCAATGACAGATCGATATGAAGTTGTGTGTTTGGATGATAATTGTATATGGTATCTTCGTGCAACCAAGCCAAAAGGTGGAGACATATTTATCGTAAAAGCTTTTTTTCATGAGCATAAATGCACTTCAAAGATTGCACATCGGTAGCATAATCAAGCTACAAGTCGGATTATTGGTGAATTGATCAAATCTAAATTTGATGGAATTGCACGTGTGTACACGCCAGCAGAAATCAAAGCTAATTTGCATGCAAAATATGTAGTAAAGCTTAGCTATTTAAAAGCGTGGAAGGGTAGAGAATGTGCACTTAATAGTGTCAAAGGTACTTATGAAGAGTCATTTAATTTATTGCCTATGTATCGCTACCAATTCATGTCCATGAATCACGGTACAACACGATTCAACAGATGAATTTAATTACTTTGAATACTTATTTGTGGCGTTCGGACCAAGTATTAGAGGATTTGTATCCCATATTTGACCTATTTTGGCTGTTGATGGCACTGTATTGAAAGGGAAGTACAAGGGTACGATGTACATTGCGTCAGTCATGGATGACAATGAACAAATATATCCACTGGCTTTTGGCATAGGAGATGAGGAGAACAAACCAGCATATACATGGTTCTTACAAAATTTGAAAGATGTCATTGGAGACCTACCTAATTTGGTATTTGTGACAGACCGACATAAAGCTATTGAGTCAGCAATATGTATAGTGTTCCCTAACGCACACCATGTTCTTTACATGTACCACATAAGCAGAAACCTTAAGGCCAATGGTTATGCAAAACAGGAAGGTGTTCTGATGCAATTCTATATGGTAGCTAAGGCATATTTGATTGAAGAATTTGAGGACCATATGCTTTAGCTTGAGAAGCTTGATATGAATGATGCATAGTATGTCCGAGATTGTGATCCTGCAAGATGGACTCGTTCTCACTTTTAAGATAGACGGTATAGTATCATTACAACTAACATTGCAGAATGTATGAATACAATATTACGGGATGGTAGAGAGATGTCACTAATATCGTTACTTGACTACATTTTAAATACAATGCAAAGGTGGTTTTTTGAAAGAAGAACAGTAGGGAAACGTTTGGACAAGCTTGTCACTAAGTAGATGGAAGACCAACTTAAACTTCGTGACTTGGAGTTTTTGCAGTTGCATGTAAGGCCCATCAATATAAGAGAATATATTGTGGATAGTGGAATTTTGAGAGACATTGTGAATCTTGATGCAAAAAAGTGTTCGTATACTGTGTTCGAAATGGATCAGTATCCTTATGACCATGTTATGGCTGCTTGTAGAGAACATAATATTACACCTTACAGTATGTGTTCGCATTATTACACCGCAAACAGTTACCGTGCAGCTTATATGGATTCGTAAAACAATGACATGTTCCAGAAGAGGTATCTTCCCGTATTGTTCTTCCACTAACAAATGCTCGTAAATCAGCTGGTAGATCGAGAAAGTTATGGATACCGTCACAGGAGGAGGATATTGTTGCACGTAGATGTAGCAAGTGTCATGGTATTGAGCATAATAGGGAAAAATGTAAGTATCAATAGGTATATGATCCAGGTGAGAGCAGTAACTAGCATATATACGTTACCTGTTTGTGGTTTTAACTTTTTAAAGTAATATTTGTGTATTCCATTATTTAAAGGTTTGTGTAGCCCAAGTCATTATGTTGAACAAGGATCGCTTTGTTATTCTGATTTTCTGTATGCTCTGGTAGTTGATAATATGCTTGTTAAATGGATATATAGTTTTCAATTTTATTGTACGTATTACTGACTATCTGAGACATCTCCATGCATATAGGAGAAAATATATTAATGACAATATATAATTAGGCATATTATATATTAAAAGTAGGCATATTAATTCATAATGAAAACATATATTTCCATTTTATTTTCTATTTTGTTTACATTTCAACTTGAGATTTTTGTTGGTTAAAACATAATTAGGAAATTTTATTTTTATTTCGATTTTTCTGTGATATATGATAACACCTTGAGATTTTTTTCATTATAGAAAATATTAAGAAAAATTAAGTGACGACATTGTTGAGTTGTTATGATGGCATAGTTCTATTATGCTAAATATGTTGATTTTAGTTGTCAGATTTGTCCACATGCAAGTGCATGTCAGCTTTACGATTGAATATGATTAAGTTATTTATTCTTCTGAGGTGGATCCGACCGTTGGATCGTCAAAACGGACCGTTCGATGGATAAGCAAATCCGACCATTGGATCTTCAAATCAGACTTCCAATTGACAGATCATGTAAGTCAGTCGGATTTGATTGGATTTTCCTGCTCCGTCTATCTGACTGTCCAATTCGATGATCTAACGGTCGGATCAGGTGGATTCGACCAAATCCGACCGTTGAATCGTCAGATCGGACCGTCCGATGGACATACAAGGCAAATCCGACCGTTAGATCATTGAATCGGATTGTCCAATGTCAGATAAGGCATATCTGAACAGATCCGACCGTCGGATTCTTTGATCCGACCGTCGGATTCTTGGATTCGACCATCCGATGGTCGGATATGGTATGATCCACCAAATCCGACCATCGGATGGTCGGATCTGACATCCGTTGGTCGGACCTAGTCGAATTTTCCTGGTATGTCCATCGGACGGTTCGATTTAACGATCTAACAGTCGGATCTTGTCGGACCCACCTAATTCGACTGTTGGATCATCGACTCGGACAGTCCGATGGACGGAGTAGGTAAATCCGACCAGATTTGATGATCGGATGGTAGGATATGGTCAGATCCATCAAATCCGAGCTTCAAATGGTCAGATCTGACCATCCGACGGTCGGATTTGCCTGCTTTGTCCATCTGACAGTCGGATTTGACGATCCAACGGTCGATTCTAGTTGGATCCGATCATCTGAGTGTTGGATCGGGTCGGATTTGCCTCATCTGTCCATTGAACGGTCTAATTTTCCAATCCAACATCAGATCTAATATGATCAAAGTGATCCGACGATCTGATAGGTTGGATCCGACCATCCGACGATTGGATATGATTTAAACGCCTCTATCCATTCTTTATAAGTGTTGAATTAATATGCATACTTTTAATTTGTAAGTTGTTTTTTTTTTACTATTTAATTTATAAATAAATATATTAAAGTTAAAATAAATACAAAACGTGAATAAATTGATATTGTAGTAATGGTTGAAACCGTGGGCATCCAAAATTAGTAAAGTAATTTGAAATAATTCTAATAAAAAAATAAAATATAAATATTAACACTGATTACAATAGTTTCTAAATTAAATACAACATAACAATATTCATACACTCAATTCTTTTATATATATCTCCTGCGTATATTTTTTCCTAAACTGTATGATGTGATCCGCAGTAAAGTTGAGTTCTTTTTTAGCCATTAAGAACTCAATATATTTAAGGACAAATACGCCACAATCACCACTGTATTACGAAAAAATTAAAAAAAATAATTATAATTGTAATAATTATGAAAATCAAATATTAATATTAAGTTAAATCAAATATTAATAATAAACATTAATTTATTTTGTTTGTACTTACTCTTTTTCCTGTTGTGGACAGTTAGGAGCCAAAGAAATGTTGAACTCGTCCATCGAATATAGAATCTCATGACGAGATGAAAAAAATTTTGCGGCACTTAAAATATATGGAAGCATAGGCATTAGACGCTGGTAATGCTTAAGTTGATACAATTGATTCGTTTGTCCATGCTTTCTACAATCGTAGACTATCATATGTCGATGACATAAATCAATATCTCCCAACAACTAATGATTGTTATCCCTATTCAATGGTAATAGTATCTGTAACATGAAATAAAAATATAAATAATATTATAATACAATAAACATGTGTACATGTCTCTTAAAATTGTAAATTTTTATAGAAATTTTGACAGAACTTCCCCTATAAATTAAACTATCCCAAAATTTATATGCATATTCAATTGGTACAATAATATATCCAATAGCCATATCAAATGCTATTGGAGATCCCACAACCAAAATTATACCATAACAGTATAACTTATATGTAAAATCATGTAAAATCATATTCCAAATTGCATAATGCAAAATCAATTAACTAAACATGTTACTTACTCGATCATACTCCCAACATGGCTTAATCTTCATCATAGGCTCTTTACCATTTAGGAACTCAAGCATCTCTTCACCGAAATCATAGTTTTCCTTATTTTCATTGAAGAAATTCAATCTTGCTTCCATATATTACTGTAAAAAAAAAAGAAAAGAAAATTATTTATAATTAAGATTAAATAAAGAATCATCCCAAAATCATGATTGTGTAAGAAAAAAATATAAACACTCACAGATAATCGATTATCTAATAAAAGTATGCGAGAATCAAACACTTCAGGATACATATCCGCGCATTGTCGGATCAAATGAGTCACAGTTTCCATATGCTGTACCAATAAGAAAAAAAATACCAATAATAATAAGAATAGTAATAATAATACCAATAATAATAATTGTAATAATGATAAAGAAAATATAACTTACATCACTTGTTAGCCAATTTAGACTACACTCCATATCCCTAAAGTAGTTTTTCCCCACAGTGATCCAAAATAACTCGACAGTCTGGTCGTCGGCACTCGTGTTCATGAAATGTGCATATTGTCGAGCGACCTCATTGGAAACTGAACGATATGGATCAAATGTAACACTACTGGACACAGGCAAAGTGTGTATCATCTTCCGGCGCAGTGACTGACAATAATATGGATTTTCTATAGTTTGTGCCACTCTCCTTTTCCTTTGACCGCCAGCTAATTTCCTGTCAGACGTTTGAGTGAATACCTTCACGCTGTGCTCGGACTCCGCAATAGGAGAGGACGATATGGACACAGGAGATACTAGATGGTTAGCTGCATGGTCAATCTTCTGATCAAACATCCTATACGCATTACCAACACCAACATCCTCACCTTGGACTTCATCAAAACACTGGTCATCGTCCTCATCCAACTATTATAAAAAACCATAATAATACGTAAATATTATTATAAAACTAAACCCAAAAACATAATAAAACACTTAAGTTAATAATAATACATGTACCCCGGTAGTATTGTATGTTGAGGAGAGTAACTTAATCAGGCTATCAACTTTACTTTCCATAGAAGATAATCTATTGTCCATAGAAGATTGTTTATTGTCCATGGAAGATAGTCTACTATACATGATAGATAATCTTTCCTCAATCACACACAATCTAAGATCCACCGACGTGCCCTACAATAAAATTTAACATGTAAGGAAAATTTAACAAAAATATTATATATAATATAATATAATTTTTTTAAAAAAAAATATAGAGAGAGTAAACTTAAATAATACCTCGGTAGCAGTTCGTGGAGATAGTGCAGAATGTCGACGATATATATCAGGCGCAGCCGCACCGATCGGAAATGCAATAGGGGATGACTGACTTGCTAGAGTAGCAGGAGTACATGCAGACGGAGATGAATGTCGTCTCCCTCGCTTCCCTGCATCCTTCTTTTTTGCATGTGTCCTATCTGACACCGAATGTACCTTATCAACCCTATCAGTATCAACATCAACATCTATCTTATCTTGAACAACGGGAGCTATATCACTTGGTTTTCTGACTCCATCATGATAAATAGTGGCAACTAAAGGCATCTCATGTTCTGTTGGCACCATAACACCAACCACCTCAAACTGCCGTTTAAATCAAATTTAAATGTTAATACAATAATAATAACATCCAATATTTTTTAAAAATAAATGAAATAGTTATATATATATATATATATATATATATATATATATATATATATATATAATATACTTACACCTTGCCGCTAAAGATATCCTCCAACTTATTCTTTATTCGTAATCTATCTAATAGTTCAATTTCACATTCGGGGAAATCCAACGATCTAGTGGATCCCAAAAGCCTCAGCTAGCGATGGAATCGTCTCATATCTCCACACCTAAAAAAAGATAAACAAAAAATCAATTATTATTAATAAAAATATATCAATACATATTTTAAATATATATATTAGTTAATATAAATTTTAATTTAGTAATAAAAAGAATTAAAGTGAAGAAAATAATATAAATATAGAACATACCATAAATGGTAAAGGGAAGCCGGTAATACTGTATGTGTGGGATGCATTACTTCTTCTAGCCGGGCAACCGCGTATCGACTTTATAGTAGTGTGAAATGACAAAGTGCCCCAAGGATACATAAAAAAATACTTAATGTCATCTAGCATGTCGATACGCTCAACAGGCACCGACGTTGGCCTTTCCTTGTTTAATATAACTATCTCCAAAATGTGTAGCAGGGCAAGCTTCACCATGTCTTCGTTGTTCTCACACGTCGCTGTTGTAAACACCTCTACAATATCATGATTGTGAAGAGGAAACTTCATGCCACCGAAATATGTATCACGAAAACGCCCAAAAGATGTAAGACGTGTGCTGGGTACGGGACCGCAAAATAATCCACTAATCAAATAAAACTCCTATATGGTAAATCTTACGTCTAATCCACCAAAATTGAACACCATAATATCTGGATCGTCACAAATATATTGCCTCCAAAGCATATGATTGACGACTTGGCCACTAAACTATAACTCATTTACTTAGAGAAAATGTCCAAAACAGATTTTATCAAACATGGCCAGCTACGTTGTACTAAACTTCTTCTTGATTATATTCACCGCCAAATTCAAAAATGATTTGATTGTCACCTTTGCCTTATACATTTCATTGTTTGTGAACATTCGCATATACGAATCCATATTTGCTGCAAAATCATAAATTTATATAACATTAGTAATAGTAATAATAGTACAATTATAATAACAAAATAATAACAAATTCTCCTATATAGTATTAATTATAATAATACAACTATAAGAAGAATATAACAGTATAATAATAAAAACAAAAACAACAACAATTTAAATAATAATAACATCAAAATATACACAATTAGTTTAAAACTTTCAACAAAATTTTTACAAATTAAATTATAAATTTTTTCAAACATACATATATTTTATTGCTAAACTTAAACATAAGGCATATTTAATAATATTAGGCATATTTATTGATGTTTATGGTTTATGGTTTAGGGGTTAGGGTTTAGGGGTTAGTGATTAGGGTTAAGGGTTTAGGATTTAGGGGCTACGGTTTAGGGGTTAGGATTTAGGCTTTAGGAGTTAGGGGTTAGGGGTTAGGGTTTGTTTATATTTATTATATAAAACAATACAAAAAAGCAAAACAAATTCATATATATTTATATATATTAATAATTATTTTTCCCAAATAATTATTTATATTGATACATATATATTAATAATAAACGTAGATATGTTGATTGTTGCATAATTAATCTGTTATTGTTTTCCAATTAAATATTAATCATAAAATACTATAAAACTTACAAATTATAATTATTAATTATAATTACAGATTACTATTAAATTTATGATTGTTTTAATTATTAATAATAAAATTAGGGTTTCAATTTCTATTCTATATATTATAATTAATAATTATTTTTCAAATTAATATTTTAATTTTAAAATATTAGTATTTTACGAATATTTTTTAATTATTTTAAATTCATATTTATTTGAAATTAATTTTCAGATTTACTGATATTAATGTTGATTATAATTATTAATTAAAGGACACTAACCGATTACTATTATTTTTTTCCAAATAATTATTTATATTGATACATATATATTAATAATAACCTTAGATATGTTGATTGCTCAATAATTAATTTGTTATTGTTTTTAATTAAATATCAATCATATAATACTATAAAACTTACAAATTATAATTATTAATTATAATTACAGATTACTATTAAATTTATGATTGTTTTAATTATTAATAATAAAATTAGGGTTTCAATTTCTATACAATATATGATAATTAATAATTATTTTTCAAAATTAATATTTTAATTTTAAATATTAGTATTTTATGAATATTTTTAATTATTTTAAATTCATATTTATTTGAAATTAATTTTCGGATTTACTAATATTAATGTTGATTATAATTATTAATTAAAGGACACTAACAGATTACTATTATTTTTCCAAATAATTATTTATATTGATACATATATATTAATAATAACCGTAGATATGTTGATTGCTCAATAATTAATTTGTTATTGTTTTTAATTAAATATTAATCATAAAATACTATAAAACTTACAAATTATAATTATTAATTATAATTACAAATTACTATTAAATTTATAATTGTTTTAATTATTAATAATAAAATTAGGGTTTCAATTTATATTCAATATATGATAATTAATAATTATTTTCAAAATTAATATTTTAATTTTAAAATATTAATATTTTATGAATAGTTTTTAATTATTTTAAATTCATATTTATTTGAAATTATTTTTCAGATTTACTGATGTTAATATTGATTATAATTATTAATTAAAGGACACTTACATATTACTATTATTTTTCCAAATAATTATTTATATTGATACATATATATTAATAATAAACGTAGATATGTTGATTGGTCAATAATTAATCTATTATTGTTTTCAATTAAATATTAATCATAAAATACTTTAAAACTTATAAATTATAATTATAATTATTAATTATAATTATAATTATTAATTACTAATTTCTCTACTTGTCTATCCGACAAATAATTCTGATTAATTATAATTACAGTTTACTATTAAATTTATGATTGTTTTAATTATTAATAATAAAATTAGGGTTTCAATTTCTATTCACAAATATGATAATTAATAATTATTTTTTAAAATTAGGATTTTAAGACTATTTTTAATTATTCTATATTCATATTCATTTGAAATTAATTTTCAGATTTACTAATATTAATATTGATTATAATTATAATTATTAATTATACTTACAAATTACTATTAAATTCATGATTGTTATAATTATTAATTATACTTGCAAATTACTATTAAATTTATTATTTTTTAATTATTAATAATAAAATGATTTAAACTTAAAATTATTATTCAATTTTTCAGCATTAATTTATTAGTTTTATTCAATAATTATTCAATAAAATGATCTATATGATAATTAATAAATATTTTTTAGCATTAATTTATTAATTTTAAAATTTTATTTTTATTCAATTTTAATGAATTATTTATTAATTATTTTAAATTCATAATATTAATATTGATTAAATATAAAATATAAAAATTATAAATCTAACCGATCGGATGAGGGTCGGATCTACATATTCGACTTAATATAACCCGGTCGGATCCGGGTAGAATTTGGTCGGATCCCGGTAGAATTTGGTCGGATCCAGTCGGATCCGACCTTCTTCATCCGACCTTCTTCCCCGACTGGATCCGACCTTCTTCCCCGGCGCCGGTTGTCCACTGTATGGGTTTTCACTTTTTTATTAACAATATACACAATAAAAATTGTAAAGAACACCCAAAATACAAAAAAAAAGAATTATTTTTTTCACTCAAACACAAACCAAAACACACAAAATTTCATCAAAATCAAAACTTTACATCAACAAAACCAAAATGTAACTAACCGAAGCTAAGGCACCCAAGTCGGATCAACGGTGATGAAGCAACTGCAAGTTGTGAATGCACAAAAAACACGAGCAAGTGGTGTTGAAGCTAAGTTGTGAATGCACATAAACAAAAGCAAGGTTGGATGCACAGGTCGGATCTCAGTGAAGACAACAGTCAATAAATTCTTGTCAAGGTCGGATGATTTATGCACAAAAACAAGGGCCAAGGTCGGATCTATGCACAAAAACAAGAGTCAAGGTCGGATCTCAGTAAATACAGTAGCCAAGAAACAAGAGCCTTTAGTGTGCAGTAAAAATGGGAAGAAACAAGAGCTCAAAGTCGAATAGTTAGGGTGCAGTAAAATGAGAGGAAACAAGAGCTAAAGGTCGGATCTTTAGGGTGCAGTAAAATGAGATGAAAATATGCATTCGCAAGTCGGTTATTCATGGGAAAAATTGAACAATGATGAAGGTTAGGAAAGTAAATTCAGATGTCAAAAAAGTACATATTGGTTATATCAAATAAATTGAAAAGTTATTGGCTATTTTGCTAATTTTAAGTTGACGTTTGGCTGTACGGCCATAAAACCTCAATTTGATAACATAGAACCCAGTAAAAAAATATATAATATATTTGGACTCTATTATTAGATTGGATATCATGTAGGATTTTAATATATAAAGAGGATAATATGTTTGTTTTATTGATATTTTAATGTGTCTTAATTCTTATATAGAACACATACCTTTTTAAATAAGTTATGTCTAAAGAGTAAGACACACCATTTGAAATATATGTCACAGTAAAAGACACACTAGTTGGAATATATATATTATTTCATAAATATAGACACTCAATACTGATAGATACCTTTTCATAAGCAAGAATTATAATTCTACTTTAACTATTACAACTCTTCATTACGTACCTTTTAATCCTACAGAAAAAATATCCAAAATAACTAATCAATTAAATCTAAATACAATTACAATATTATTTCTAATATATATATATATATATATATATATATATATATAAATTTAAAGTGTATCTTCAATTTACGTTTTAATAGTGTTTTATAGGGAGCCTTAAAACTTTTCTCACGTCGCACAGCTTCAATTTGCATGTTTCATATAGAATTCTAATTAAAGTCGAACTTTTCCTTTCCTAATTCTTCTTTTCTTCTTAAAAACTTAAATTATATTTAAAGAATTAAAAAAAGAGAGTAAAATTTTCTAAATTTTAACCTATCACTTTCTTCGTCGTACGAAATTACCATTTTTTTTTATATCCATATAGTTGTTGGTAACTGTATACAATATTTTTTTAATAAAATATTTCTATATTTTTAATAAATACATGAATTATATATCATTCATGTGTAAGTTTGTAATTAATCTTCTTCATTTTCTAATAAAAATTTAAATGTTTAATTTTAATCTATATTTAACTGTAGTTGAAGGTGTTATGTTTAATGTTTTAACATGTTTAAAAATTAATGAAAAAAATAAAATTAATAAATATTACCAAATTGTATGTTATTTTTTAAAATATCAAATGATAACAGGAAAAGTTTATCCATATTAGGAAGGAATTGACATGTAAATACAAACATCCCAAAAATAATTTTGCCAACACTTATAAAAATTTTACCCTTTTCTTATGGTGGTGTAATTTAGAGCCCGTTTGGAACTGTTTATGTAAATAGTAATTTTTTCAAAAGCGCTTTTTATTTAAATATTTTAGTTAAAAAGTACTTTAATGATAAAACATTTTATGTTTAATATAAAGCTATAAAAAAAAGTGCTTTAAAGATATTTAATAGTGATTGAAAAAGCACTTTTTTGAAGAAGCACCTATGAGGTGTTTCTTAAAAAAAACATTTAAAATGCTTTTTTTATAAATAAAAAAACACTTTTTTTGGAGAAGCACCTATAAGGTGCTTTTTAAAAAAAACACTTAAAGTGCTTTTTTTATAAAAAAAAAAAAGTGCTTTAAATTTTTTTTGCCAAACATGTTTCAAATTGCTTTTTTTTAGAAGAAAAAAATATTTTTTTATTAAAAAAAAACAATTCCAAATGGACTCTTACTCTAGGCTCTTCAAGAAAACTAATTAAACTTTGACAAAATTTTATGGAAATTTTTTATTTTTAGAAAGTTGGTTATATATCCTCCAAAATCAATATTAGACACAGAAAGCTCGATTTCCAAACATAGATCCTCCACACTTGTCGCTATATATCATGCCTACACAAGTACACTTGTCGTTAAGCATCTACGGGGATAGTGATCATTTATCCCAATTTCTTATCTCCCGCACCATTTCAAATAAAGACTATCATTCTAAAAAAGATTTAAAGAAAATATATATATTAAGTACAATGAATGGCAAACAATATGTATATATATATATATATATATATATATATATATATTAAAAATGATTTATCATCATGTGATTGTTGGAATAGAGAAAAAAAAATTTGTCTAATTTCCCCACACACTCCAACTCTATTGGCTTCATTGTATATAATTTTGGTTGTAGGAAGAAAAAAAAGATTCATTTTATTGATAAAACTATACACATAAAAAATTGGTTTTGTGCCATATATGAGATATGTGATTTGGAAAAATGTATAACTTTATAGTTTATATGTTTTAAGAACAAGTAATTGATCTTATATATGTTCTTGCAAAACGTGAGACAAAAAGATGAATACTATCTATAATCAATTTACTGTTTTCCTTGATCTTGTAAATTATTTTAAAGAAAGGATGTCAAACGTAATTTCATATTTTCAATACGCAAAATTAAATTCTTAGAATTTATTTTACAATACAATTTTATAAAATAATTTAACAAAACCTTACAAGACAAGGTATATTGCTAACTTTTTTCTTAGGGATTTTAGTTTTTAATGAATTTTTTTGAGTTAATGAAAATTTTGTCACATGTAACGTGGTGGTATGGTGTACACTGTACAAAATAAAGTTACAAACTACCTTTCATTATTAATATAAATTTTTTGCATCAATACCTGAAACATTTATTAAAATTGCATTTTACCTTTTAAAATTTCTTTTTGATAGTTGAACTTCAAAATCAGTGCAACAATGTCCTTTAAATTTATTTTTGCCATTTTCTTCCATATCAAACATCACATGACAATGTCACCTAGGGTGTGGCCTAGTGGAAAGAAACTGACCATTTTATCACATTCGTTTACGAAAGTTGTGGTTCGAATTTTGACAAACTCCACTATTGTCTTAGGTGTGCTCAGCCTTGCTTGATGTGCCAGGTCGAGGGGGATCTGTTAAGGGTGTGACCTAGCTGCTCTAGATTCCGAAAAGGTTGTAAAGCTGGAGCAGCAATAAGGTCTTATCCATAAACAGAATTCTGAGCTAATAAGATCCACATCGAGACACTTTTTCATTCATAAAAAAAAAAAAACATCACGTGATCATGCATTTTGAAATGCGGAAAAAAAACCGATAAAAATCTTGTATTTACTTGTAAAAATTAAATTTTTGATAGTTGAACTATCAAAATCAGTGTAGCAATATCCTTTAAATTTATTTTTGCCATTTTCTTCCATATCAAACATCACGTGACCACGCATTTTGAAATGCGGAAAAAAACCGACAAAAATCTTGTATTTACTTGTAAAAATTAAAATTTGAATCTTAATATACTTACATGTACTTAATTTTACTATATCAATGACATGTTCAATCCCTAGCTAACAGTTATTCTACTTTTCTTAAAAAAAAAAAATTAATTACATGACCATCTTTGTTGATGGAAAAATGGAAAAATTTTATGGCTTATAGCGTCGTAGCTGCACTAGAAGACACGTCATGGTTCACTTACTCTCCTACTAACAGGTTTATAACTTCATCATCCGGTTGACCAGTACGATTTACAGAAGAACACCCATAGAAGCTATAAAGAAGGT
>CM017574.2:14755308-14810308 GCA_007844105.2 Rhamnella rubrinervis | reverse complement strand
TACACTACCAGAAGATCTCCCAAGGTCATTTCCAAAAGAAAGCAATGTCACCACTGTTAACATCCAAACACATAATTCCACCATATCCGAAGGCATCATTATTCGATCTTTATACAAGATTACGCTCTAACGACGTGAAGAAGAATATCTTAATTCTTTTGTGGTCCAAAATTTATCACCAAATTTCAGATGGGCTACATATATGTAGCTATCACAACTGCAAATTAAGGATCTGAAAAGATCCCAGAGAGCTCTCAACAAATATGACACTTCCAAGTAGAGGAAAGATACTTTCAGGACTATCAATCAATGGTGGAAGATGAATGATGACATTGGAAAGCAGGTTTAAAAGAGCTAATGTTGTGAAAAATTGAATCACACAAACCACTACAAGAAATTCTACCAAAAGCAACAAAAATATTGCAATATTTTTCAATTATGTAGCTAAATGGGTATGTGTTTAGTCACGGAGTTAAATTTCGCAATAAAATTTGAACAAATTTATCAATCAATAACAACGTATATATTGTTGCTGAATCTCATTGCAATATATATATATATATATATAAACATTTGGCGGCAACGTTCCCTTAAAAAAAAAAAAAGGATGACGTGGCACTCCATGTGGCATAACTAGAATAATAATTTTATGACTAATTGCTCTAAAATATAAAAAAAAAATTTACAAATCCAAAATGCGCCATATTTCCCTCCAAACAATGGATGATTTAGTATATTATATACTATATTGCAAAAATGGTTTTATCAGTAATTCTTCTAAAATGAATAATTAATTATTAAAAATTAAATAGTTACATAACGTATTTATTACTACTACATCTGCATGATTAAAATATTAATTTATTTAACTCAAAAGGATGTTTCCATGCCCTAGATTCGGTCTTCTTCTTCTCGATGCACATCTCTAACGATCAAAACTAGTTCTAACCCCGATCGATATTATGAAACCCATCACCCCCGCTCTAATCCATCCTTTCTGGACTAAGCTTCACTCTGTGCCATGCCGACCAAACCCATCGCCACCGATGAAAACCACAACCCATAGCGCCTCTTCTGTTATCGGTGCCCTGCGATATCACTTGCTTAGGTTCTTTTCTGACCTCTATTTTTACTATCATTGTAATAACCAAGCTATATTTTTGAAACTGTCAATTTCCAGATGTATTTTTCAGTTTTATTGCAGTTTTGCCTTTTTCACCGAAGCGAACAGCATCTGAATTCCCCATGCATTTTGTAAGGTCGAGAGTACTCTGTGGGGAGTCGAGAAAAATTTTCTACCCATTTTGCCCTTGGTTAAAGTTTAATCAAGTTTGACTTTTACTATTCACTATTTTAATAATATATTTAAATATCTTTACTTTTTACTTTATTTTCTTATTAAAATAAGTTACCAATTAGATTTTTATTTGGGATGGCTAACTGTTTCTCCTCACTTTCATCATTTCACTTATTTCAATTAAAATCTAGAGAGAGAGAGAGAGAGTGAAGAATTTGCAAAAATTTAAAAAAATTTCCAATAGAAATTGGAGTTTAGTGGCCGGCCATCAAGTAGGGGGTTTTCGGCAAAGCTAGGGTGGTTTTCAAAGCTTGATTTGCTTGCTTACTTGCTTGGAAATAAGGTAGGCAACTATACCCATTTTATTTTCTTGTAAATCCATGTGTTTTGGTTAGTTAATTTGGTGAATTCTTACTTGGAATCATGGAATTGATGGTTGATTGTGCTTAATTCAATGTGTATTGAGCTGGTTGGTTAAATCCCTAATTGGTAGGCTTAGGGTTTGATGGAATTGGTGTTTAAAACTTGAATTTATTGGATTTAAGCTTGAATTGTTGAAATTGGTTGGTGAATTTGATGTTTGGCATGCTTAATTTGATGATTTGATGAAGACATCAATGGAATTATGCATGTGTATGGGGCCGGCCATAGTAGGGTAATTATGTAAAAAAAAATTATTTGTAGGGGTATTTTAGTCATTTCGTATAAAAAGGGTATTTTGAAAATTTTTAAAATTTCCATGGGTAAAATGGTAAACTTACATATAGGGGATACAAATGGAATTTTTAAAATTGTTCAAGGGCATTTTGGTATTTTACATGTAAGGCATATAGATAGAATTTTAAAAAAGTCAAGGGCATTTTGGTCATTTGATATGAAGGGATGTAGATGGAATTTTTAAAATTGTTACGTTATTTTCGTCATTTTCAACATGAGGAGCAGTGTTAAAAATATTTAAAATTGGAGGGGTATTGAGGTCTTTTCTAATTTCCAAATTATTTTAGTACATATATATATTAAATTACTATTTGTTAATTAATGTATATATAAGCATTTTCAATTATTATATTATTTATATTTGCATAAATATAATTAATTATACATGTGATTGTGTAATAATAAATATAGATATATTTTACAAAATATATGTATTTTATGTACGTATTTATTAAATATATTTAAGGGTGTTTTGTAAAGGTTTATGTATATAAATAATACATTACGTATTAAATTGAGTATTAAATGAATATATATATATATATATATATATATATATATATTTGTGAGTATATTTATTTTATACATGGGGATATATATATATAATTATGTGTATATATAAATTGTACTTGTATGCATGTATTTGTGTATAAAATACATGTCTACATATATGAGTGTGTATATATGTGTATATGAGTATGTATTTATATGAGCATATTTTATATATGCCTTTATGTGTATGTGTATATGTAATTATGTATGTATATAAATTATATTCATGTGTATATATATGTATACATAAAATATGTATACATATATGGGTGTGTATATATGTGTTTATGCATATGGATATGTGTACGTAAATATGTATTTATGTGTGTATATTTTCATATACATATTTATATATGTGTTGATAATTGTATTTATAGATGTGTGTACATTCAGAAATAGTTATTTTTATTATTTTACCAAGGGTAGAATGGTAATTAACCATATATCTATTGAAGGGTATTTTGATAATTTTTTATTTACTTGAGGGATATTTTGGTAATTTTTAAGATGACCAATAATATTTCGGTAATTACATCAATGTGATTGAGCAATTTATAATCGTTGATTGAGTAGGGGTATTTCGGTAATTACAGTTGTTGGAATAGAACAGTTGGTAATTATGTATTTTACTGTGTTGCTTAGTTTTACTTATGCATTGTGGCATGAGCATTCATTTGCATAGAGCAATTATGATGATTTATTATTTTATATGAAATGAAAAAAATTTTCCTGGGGTTTGTATTTTCAAAATGATTTGAACGGCGAGGTGCATGGTTTCAAACTCTGGTTTGTAGTTGATCTGTGAATCACTAACCACACATAGCGGTGGGTCGTCCAAAATGGTGGTTTATCCGCATATCACAGAGGTATGGTGTTTTGTGCACGAAACGCGGAAAAATAGTGAGCTGTTCGAATTAAAATAAATAGGAAAAAATAATAATTTTAGGTGTACAGTGTTACACTTGATGATATGACATTGACATATGTATATGGCTGCCTACTGAGTGTTTTTCACTCATCGTTGTTGTTTGTCCTGTGTGGCAGGTAAGTCCAGAGATAAGCAGTACGGCTTGGCAAGGTGCAGGCTAGAGAGTGCGCCGTTGTACCATGTTTTTCCGTATTTTGGTTTGTTATTTTTTACAATGATATTTTGTATTTTTAAACTCTTTTTTCTTTTACGGTGTGGGTGTGTATACTTTGAATATATTTTAAAGTAATACTGTCTATGGTGTGGTTTGCAAACGATCTCAAATAATAAAAGAATATTTTAGTTTATTGTGGTTTTGTCAAAAAACGCTTTTAGCAACCTAGGCTTGGGTAAGGGGATGTTATAATCATAACCCCATCGATCCACTTTCCGATTCTCATCTTTTCTTGTATTTCTTGTTTGAGTTGGTGCATTGTTGTTTTTACAATAGCTATTGAACGAAGGAAGGTTTAGCTATCGTGATGTTGAGATTGTAATATAATTGCATCGTTGAGTAGTAATACGGGATCGGTAATATCTGTAGAGGCCTGGGACCTTTATATATATATTTTTTCTTTTCTTTTCCTTTTTCAAGAGGAAGTTAGAGAGGTGATATCTTTTATTAGTCTTAATTGCCAGAAGTTTTTGGTTAATATTTAGAGGTTGAGAAATGTGTTCTTAGTAGGTTTTTTTTTCTGTATATTTTCATATTAATTGAGAGTCACTGTTTTGATTTATTTTGAAAATCATGATAAGAAGTTGGTGTTTTTTACAGTTCAATGTGCAAAAATGCATGTTTGCAATTGAAGAGGAACCTATGTGTCATGTGAAACACTCACTTGCTTTTTTGTTTTCCTTTTCTTTTTTCATTTGGAACTTATACATGTCTCATCAGAGATCAACTTTTTTATTCCTTGAAAATCAAGATCATATATATTTTTTTATTGTTATCTTTCTATAAGGTGGGTCTGATATCATGTGTGGCGTAGCGGAAGAAATTTAGCTCAGAGGTTAGGCAAGGAACACACACAATCACAAATGATAATACAAGAACATAATAGGTTCTATAGAAAATTTTGTTGAATAATTTGATAATAGTCTGAAAAAAAATCTAAGTAAACACTAACGGCTGTTGTCTTTATAAACATAATAAACTCTAAACAAATCCTAACTTAACTAGGAAACTATAAACTAACACCTAAGGGTAAAATGGTAATTTAAAGTAGAGCTACTGACTGCCGTGTGCTACATCAATCCCCTCATTTGAAGAATACTCATTCTCAAGTTTTGTGGTACCAAAGAAAGCTCATCTGGTGGAAAGTACTCGTAGATATCAACAACATTGAAAGTATTGGAAATGTTTATATCTGCTAGAAGCTCCACTTTATATAGGTTGTCTCCAAATCTCTATAGAATGCAAGAAAGACCCAACTCCTTGTCCTTAAGCTTGTTGTATGTACCAGCTGGAAAATGTCCCTTTCGAAGATGCACCATGACAAGATCAAAAGACTTCAAACCACAAAAAGGCATATGTATGTAAGTGAAGTAAAAGGGACGACTTACATCTTAGCCATGCAAGTATAAATCGATGCCAATAACTTTGGCCAAAGAGCATTAGCCAAATCCTTATTATGACCCTCAATAAGTCCTCCCACATACACAAATTCGTCTACATATACCCATATAAACCCTACAAACTTGGTCTTATCCATCAAAATCAAGCATTCTCTTATGCAGTTCCATGCATAAATACAAAAGCTCCATATTAAACTTGTTAAATTTTCCTACAAGGTGTTTCCTTTGAAAACATACTTTACTTTTCAATAAATCTTGGAGATGTGCATTTCTTGTAAAACCAAATTTCATATTCATATTTCAACACACATGCTCATGCTTACATACTTGTGATCATGCATACTTGATTTCATAGTCTAGGAAAACTGAGCACACATGCATGTTAATCCATTATAGCCAAAAACATATATTTCATGACAAAGTATCATTACACATTCCCATAGAAGTTTCGGCTATCAATAATTCATAAGTAACAAACTGCATACCATGCATGCTTCTCATAATTCCATTCAATACCATATTTTCCAACAACATATTTTGTAGAATAGTTCATATATAGCATGCATATAAACCTCCAGAAAATTCCAGCAATCATAGTATAAATCCAAGCTCAATTAAAACATGAATATTCAATGAATTAACAAAACTAATAAGCCCAAAATTTTTCAGCAAACAATATCCCCTCAAAAAGCTGAATTAAATCGTGTGTATCTTAAGGAAATTATAGTTCATTGTTAGTTGAGTTAAAAACTATCAAAACCTATTCATCAATAAGCATGATCAGCTTTAATTTAGTGATCAAACTTGAACAAAATTCAATCTTGACACATGCATGAGGATCGGCCATAAAGGGAATTAGGGTTCAATATATAATTTTGTGAAAATCAAAACTTTCTTTATAAAACCATGTGTTTTTTAATAAAACAATAAACACATTCTTAGATCCAAATTTTCAGCACACATAATTCATATTATCATGTATAATTTCATCAATAAAATCTATAAAGGTATTAGAAAAGAAGAGAGATTCAAAAAAAATAAGAACAAACAACAAATAGTTACGAAACTTGCCTTAAATATTTAAAAACCTTGAAAAATCATTGCTTGATTACACAAAATTTCTCTCAATTTTCTTTAGGAATTTTAACACTAAGAGGAGAAGAGAATTACAAAAAAGTTTTCCTCTTAGATGCTTCTTAATTTAAAGACAAAACCCTAGTCAAAATTTGCCTTATTTCATAGCTCTTACTTTTCTTATTTCATTTAAGAAAAGAATCAATTACATAATTGTCAACTAATGCCAATTAAAAATCAATAATTTAAATATCAAATGCACACATAAATGGGTGTCAACCTTAGGGACACTTACATACATATAAGTGCTGGCACCAGACAATTTGTACACACATTGACGTATACACAGAAACTTGAAAATCAGTGTTCAATTTTGTAACTTGTCAGGTGCAGTAAAAGGCACCTGACTCTGCACTTGACATGCTTGGGTTGCAGAATTGCCAAGCTTCAAACAATATCAGGTGCTTGTCATTGCAGTTGACATTGCACCTGACACTCTTGGATTGAGGGGGAAAATGACAAACTTTAAACCATGTCAAGAGCTTATCATTACGCCTAACACACTTTAACTTTATGTCCACGTAGTGCTTTACAAACTCGTAAATTTTAACTTGTGTATTCAAGCACACAATCCAAGTGAAAATTCACAAATAAATGTACCATCATGTAAATTTTGAAGGCTATTATTACACCTTTGGTCATGGCTTTGGAGGCATTTTAAATCAACAATACCTATAGAAGACAAAAGATTTATATTAAAATTTGTATAATGTTATTGTTTAACACTGCATTATATCATTTGTCCGAGTAAAGTACAATAACATATTTATGTTACACAATCCAATGTAAAGCAAATAACAATACAAAAAGTGGAGAAAATAAATTAACAATTGGTATATATAATGCCCATGTCTCCATTTCAAATCAAAGATTCACTTTATTAGTGAATAAAGTCTTATCATATTCACTACATGATAAGAATTTATAAATATAGTGAGTTACATATCTTGTCCGATATATGAAGCATCTACACATTCCTCGTCATTATTATTGTTATCACTGCATGAAAAATCAGGTACACATTCAAAGTTATATGCAATTGCAGTAATAAATATGTCATCCATGTCATTCTGTGTAAAATCATCAAGTGTAGCATTATTATCAATGTCATTGTAGTTTGAATCTTGCTGAAATGACTCATTTCCTTCATCTTCATTTTCTTGTATAACTTGTGCATCAAAAAAATGTCGTGGCTACATTCTTTCCACAACTCTCCAATTTTTCCCCAATTTTGTATCAGGGATATATATCACTTCCTCTGCTTGACATGCTAGAATAAAAGGATCATCCTTATACCAAGTCCTTGACACATTGACACTTAGGAAACCATATTTATCTATATGGATTCGATTTCGATGGCAAATGTCTCACCAATCGCATTTGAAGATGAATACTTTATTTTGACTACCATATGACAGCTCAATTACATCATTAAGAATGCCAAAGAAATCTATTTCTGTCCCATTATTGTCTCCTTTAACAACTCCACTATTTTGAGTTTTTTTTTTTATGTATGTCGCGTTCTATCGTGTGAAATCTATGTCTATTAGTGATGCAACCAACATATCAAATAGCTCTTACATAGGCACCTCTTGGCAATTTTTTCAAATCAGCAATGCCATTTACATTCTTTTCCATATGAATTAGCTGTATACAAAAACAATGTTTGCAAAAAATGATGAGTAATATTGTAACAATAATCATATAATCATCATTATGACACATGACTCACATGTTTTGGAAACCATCTTGGGAACTCTAATTGTTGACTATGAAAAATATCTCCAACATTTCCTCTTTGAAGATGTTCCCTGTGTTCAGTACACAAATAGTACGTTGACATAAGATACAACTATATATTGAATAAGATATGTATATTGGTTAACTTTGCTAGACTAATTTGTTAAATTGTAAATAGCTAATTCTAATGTAAGCATCTTACTTTATATATGACAGGCCTTCTATACAATTGTTTAATACATACCACATTATTTTTACTCAATCAATCATACTATGCTAAAAAAAAGTGGGTCCTCCTAATGCATGTGCTTTTTGTCTAAAAACAGATAATTCGCCATAACTCTTAACATCGCCACCATCATAATTCCACACTAGGATGTTAAATTTAGTCTCCACATCACTAAAATACATAGAGCAAAATTTCAAACATTTATTATCAATGTATCCATCAGCGATACATCCTTCCGGATGAGCCTTATAATGAATATAGCCCCTGAGTTTGTGTATAAACCTACACAGATGAAAAATTAAATGTCAAATGTCTCAATTATAATAAAATATATTCACTTTATGTAAGACACAATGTTATATAAGTACCTTTCAAATGGATACATTCATCAAAATTGACAAGGAACCACAATCATGACCTCATGTACAAGATGGATTTATAAATGCACCATGACATTGAAGAATGCAGGAGAAAATATTTTCTCCAGCTTAGAAAGAGTCATACCAATATTGTTTTCTAGTTTGTATAACATAACTCTCTAAAAAAAAAAGCATAAATCTATCAATGTTTTACATACATCTTTATGTAAAAATCCATGCAAACCAATCGGCAACAACCTTTCGATCAGGACATGATAATCATGACTCTTTAGTCCAACAATCTTATCCTCCATTAAGTTAACACATTTAGATATATTTCATCAGGGAGATTCACTGAAGCTAAAAATTCACATAAGCTCTTTTTCTCTACATTACTAAACATATAACAAGGTAGTGGTAAAAAAACTGCACCATCCCTGCGTATTAGGTGTAGATCATGCATAATGCCCATATCCTCCAAATCTAAATGAGCTTTGAATGTGTCTTTTGTTTTGTCTTCAATATTCATAATTGTTCCAATATCACTATCATATATATTTTTTCAATGTGCATAACATTTTGATTATTTCGAAGTTTTACATCTTTCTGATATGACAGCTCAAAAACAATACTTATTTGGTCTAATTTAAAGCATATAGCGCACTTTTTCTTCTTCAATTCATTAGCTGCCTTTCCAAATACTAGTTGTGAGAAACAATTTAATTGGTTAAGAACACCTTCTCCGGATAATAACTTAGGTAGCAGTCTATGCTCCATATCATTGAATCGTTTATTACTGCGCAATTTATGGTCTATAGGTCAAAACCCACGATGACCCATGTAGCAAATCTTTCTCCTATGTTTCAATAAATGGAGTGATGCATCTTGATTAGGTATAGGACAAGCTAACTGACCTTTTGTAGGCCATCCAACAAGATTACCATAAGCTAGAAAATCGTTAATGGTCTAAAAGAGGGCAGCACACAGTAGGAAGAGTTGTTCCATTGATGCATCATATATTTCGACACCATTATCCTATAAACGCTTTAACTTAACTATTAATGGTTAAAGATAGACATCAATGTTATTACCAGGTGCCTTAGGACCTAGGATCAACAATGTCAACATAAGGAAAGGGTCTTTCATACATATCTATAGTGGTAACTAGTAAAGAACAATGAAAATTGGCCATCTACTGTACGAGCTACTCATATTGTTGAAAGGATTAAACCCATTACTTGATAAGCCAAGCCGTACATTTCGTGGATCAGTAGCAAAATGAGGATACTATTGGTCAAAGTCCTTCCATGATTCAGAGTCAATTGGATGCCTTAAGATACCATCTTTGACATGTATATCTATATGTTATCTCATATTTTTCGCTGCTTTAGATGAAATAAATAACCTTTGCAACCTAGGAGTTAAAGGGAAATACCATAATATTTTTTCTTGTACATTGGCTTTATTTTCTTTAGCAGGTTTATACCTTTGCGAGCTGCATACAGGACAAGCATCTAAATCATTCAGCTCTATCTAGAATAAGACACAATCATTTTTGCAAGCATATATCTTCTCATACTTGAGACCTAGATCATGAATAACTTGCTTAGCTTTGTAGTAATTTGGAAGGACATACGCAACAACATGAAGTATATGTTAAAGCAACTCAAGTAACATTGTAAAAGAGCTACTGGTCCATTTATTTATTCTCTTTAAATTAAGTAGCTTAACGATGAATGATAGCTTGGATGACTTACAACCTGGGTACAAAGGTTGTGATGCATCTTTAAATAAGTCTACAAATGTATTTGAGTGAGGAGGAACATCATCAATAGAAGAATGCGATGTTGATGCAGCTGCCCAATCTCGAAAAATATTGTCATAATTTAGCTCTTGCAACATATCCCAAGTTCCAGTGCCAACAAGATCTACATCATTATCATAATTGTCATCTATGGCTTACATACTTAGCGCAGAAACATTAAATGGTTCAGACATCTCTCCATGATATAGCCAAGGGTCATATGACCTTACAAAACCATGAACGACCAAGTATGGGAGATCGAGTGTAAACCAACAACAATTTTTACAATTATAACATGGCCAATGAATTGAACTTTTGTTCCTCATATGATCTATGACAAACTATAAAAAAATTATTGATACCATGGACATATAAACGATCTAATCTACTCCTAAGATGCATCCAACTTTTATCTATCTATAAGTAATTATAGGTACAAAGCAAGTTTACTGTTATATATTTGGACAACAAAAACATTAGACACAGACTACTAAATAGCAATAACATTATACTGCAGAATGGCAAACTCAAATTTCAGTTCAAACCCAAAATATGAAATGAAAACTAAATGTGTAACACCCCCTTACCCAAGTTTAAGTGTGTTTACCGTGGAATTTTTTTTTTTTGTTTATAACTTTAACTTGTACATAAAAATGATTTCGGTTAACACCAAAACAAAATGATATTAAATCCTTCTTTACTCTTTGAGACCAATTTTAAACCACTCCAAATAAAACTACAATACTTGAAAAATATTTAAAGAAAATCACACCCACACCGAAAAGAAAGTATTTTAGTATCTTTGCCCAAAACCATAGAAACTGAAGAAGAACATAATACTATATGTCGCTCTCCAGACCTATGACAAGCCCTATGAGAAGTTTTGGATTTACCTATCACATGCAACAAACAACAATGAATGAAAAATACTCAGTAGGCAACTCAAATGCATATGACAATGTAATGCAGTATAGTGCACAGATATACACATAAAATCTCCATTTTTTCCTCTTTATTTTATAAACTGACAAGTTCAACCAATCTGAGCTTCGTGGGGTCCACATGTTCGTTTGTAGTCGAAAGGTCTATCCCACGCTCACACAAAACCCACAGCCACCTATGGTATGCAATTGAATCACTATTTCGAAAAGACCTACCCACCGTTGGGTTAGTGATTCAAAGAGCTTCTAAAAATAGGGTTTAAAAATCATGCACCCACACCAGTGCAACCACTTTAAAATTATAAACTCTCAAGGAAAAATCCATCATTTTATATAAAATAATAAAATTCATGAATTGTTCTATGAATATACAACCATGCAAAACAATAAAATACATAATTACCAAATTATCTCATCTGACAGTGATAATTACCGAAATGCCCCTACTTAAACCAATGATTGTCAACACCAATCAAACTAATATAATTGTTGAAATGCCACTAGCTCTTTCAATAATTACTAAAATAACTCTCAAATAAATGAACATTACTAAAATAACCCTAAAAGTAAATAGTCAATTACCAACACTACTACAAAAATGGGATTCAGAGATGGGCATTGCCCGTCGCTACAGCATTTTGGCGATGGTCAATAAACCGTCCGCCGTGAGGCGCTATGAAAAGAAGGCATTTTTGGCGATCCGCCGCCGCCAAAGCTCTAAGGATTTGGACGGTTATCATGTGACCGTCACCATAAATAATAAAATATTATTATTTTTAATTATTATTATAATATTTTTATATTAATATACTTTTGGCGGTTTTGTGTGACCGCCAAAAATATATTTTTAAAAATAAAATACTATTTTATTATATTAATATAATATAATAAAATAGTATTTTATAATTTTAATTTACTATTGTATTTAACAAACGGTCATAACCTTTTTAACAAATGATCTAAAACCTTAAATGAAGAAAGAATAAAGTGAGTTTGAGTGTTGGGTATTCACATTCATGTCACCAAGTAGATTTCTATTAGCACTAAAATGGGAATTTGGAAGAGACTTACCAGCTACAAAGGAATATGGATAAATTTGAAAAACCCAAGACACTAATTGACAGGAGAAGAAACAAAAGGCAAAGCAAGCCCAATACACAAAACCAATTAGGTGACATATAATGTTGAAAGCAATGGACCATTGAACTCAGTGCTCAAATATTACCAACTTCCATCTCTCCTCTTCGATTCCTTGATTAGGATGGCCATCCCCAAAAACAATGAGAAAATCTGAAACACAAAGGCAATAAAGGTCAAGAATTTCTTTTACATTCCTCCAAAAAAACAAAGACCATATGAAAACTCAAAAAAAAATGCATTTTGTCACATACAGATTCAATGAAGTTTGTCTTGCCTTCATCTCTTTGTACTAGTCGCCTCCTATAATAATATGGATCCCAATACCTTACACAAATAAATTAGGAGGTCATGTAAGTTTCTTCCAAATTCAGTTTTCAATAGATCATGATTGTACAAGTTGATTACAAAGAGACCGATACTTCATTAAAATTAAAGCCAAGTTCATCAAAAACAGAATCGTAAGGAGATGAAATGATTTACAAAATTCTACAATAACTCATATGGACATAACTAAGAAGTATGAATATAGTTGCAACTACTATGATTCTACTAAGCTGAAAGCACCAAACTATGAAATTCATACCTGCTCCACTGCTGGCAGAACCGTTGCTTCTGGCCCCCAATTGTGACCTGAGGAGTTTTGATAGTCCTATGATGATCTCCAATGCTGCTAGACCCATAAAATGATTCTAAGTTAGGGAAAGTTTCTTGTTCCAAATCAGTAAAATCCCAAGAAGGCGCTTTCAAGTTCCAGTCCATATAAGCTCTCTTTAGATCCTTTCTTCCAATTCTCCACACCTAATTGCTCTTTGTATCACCTACAAAAAGAATAAAATAAATAAAAACACTTAAAATAATCATTAAAAACATACCGTTAAACAAAATCTATTATGTCAGAAACCCAAATAGACAGAAGATTAAGTGAACAACCCAAATCATAAAAATCTCATATGTATAAAGCTTATGGCTTCCGAATATCAAATAAGCAAGAACAGATTTTTCATGTCCTACGTAAATAACAGCAATATGAAACTAGTAACAAAAAACTCAAATAAAATGAAAACCAAAAGGTCCTAATTCAAACAAATTCCAGTATTGCAGCTTATCATTGTAGAATTTCAAATAAGATAATAAACTGCATACTCACATGCAAAACATGGCAACAGAGCTAAAACTGCAGCTACGGGGATCGAAAAAGCACATTGCATTGAGTAATTTAATAAAAGCTAGAAACCCATATTGGAAAGTCGTAAACGGTGAAGCTGCAGATTTTTACTCCAAAGAACAGGGAACTTAGAATTGAGAAGGGTCTACTTAAAATCATAATATAAAAATAAATAAATAAACAATAGAGTACCTATAAACAAGTGATGCAGAAGAAGAAATGTATGCTCTTTCCAGCCATTTATTCACTGACATGGATTCCATTAATAACCAATAAAGTGGGTCGTTCAAAGGAAAAAAAAGAAAAAAAAAAAGAAGAAGAGGCAAATGAAGAGGAACTGGAGGAAGCAGAGGATGAAACTTCATCATCCTCAGAAAACACACACGCTGGTTTCCGCTTTGCCAAAATTCAAAACCGCCCCACACAAAAACCCACCTGCTTCGCTCGAAGTTGACGGAGAATCTGGAAGAATTAGAGGAGAAGGAAGCTGGGGTTTGTGGGTGGTACACTGGACAAGGGGGTGGAAGTGGTGGACGGCCACCAGATGGAGGACCAGCAAGTGGACGACGGCGGCTGGTACAAAATGGGTGGAGGAAGTGGTGCGCAGGTTGTGGTTGCGAGTTTGTGGGTGGTGCCCGGGTTTGTGGAAGATGCTGGCTAAGTGGGTGGAGGCTGAAGGGGGTGTAAGCCGCGCGAGAGAAGAGGAGATGCAGATATGGTCTGGAAAAAATAAAAGAAGAGAGAGAGCATAAAGAAAAGAGGGAGGGAAGAAACGGGGGGGCGTGCCACGTGCCATCAATTTTATTAAAAATGAATCATTTATTTTAAAAACTAAAATTTTGGCGATGATTTTTCATAAAACCGTCGCCAAATAGTTGATTATTAAAATGTATTTTATAATAAAATATAATATTTATTTAATAATAAATTGTTTTTAAAATTAATAATATATTAAATATAAAATACTAATTTGGCGACGGTTTTACTTAAAACCGTGGCCATAAATATAATTTTTTAATAAAATTTATTTATTAATAAAATATAATATTGATTTATTAATAAAATATGTTTAAAACAAAACTTTTGGCGACGGTTTCCCACTAAACCGTCGCCAAATATTACTTTATTTAATAATTTTATTCAAATATAAAATTTATAATTCTAATAAAAATATATTTTATTTAAAATTAAATTTTGGCGACAGTTTACCATTAAACCATCACTAAATGTCTACTTTTTTAATAATAAAATAAAATTTATTTTTAAATTAAAAATTTTAATTTTAATTAAATTTTTAAAATTATAATTTTAGCGATGGTTTCACATTGAACCGTCCCCAAATATGAATTTTTAATAAAATAATAAAATTTAAATTTAATTTATTTACAAAATAAATCTTTCGGCGACGGTTTCTTTTAGGACCGTCGCCCAAATATTTCTATTATTGTATTATTTTTCAGTATTAGCGACGTTTTTGTTAGAAAACCATCGCGAAAAATCATCAATATGTAGCGACGGTTTTATTGACCGTCGCCAAATAAATTTAGTGACGCTTTTGAACATTTCCGTCGCTATATTAGTGTCGCCGAATGCGGTTTTTATAATAGTGTAAACTACCCTAGTTAAACAATCAATAAAAATAATACCCTCCAACCATATACATATATATACAAACATCGAAGTACATATATATAAATAAGAATAGTAGCATATACACATATTTATATACACATATAAATATCTATTCACACACACACACATATATGTATATATACAAATATACATATACACACTCATATATGGACACATATATTTTATACATATATACATGTACACAAACAAAAACTTATACATACATATTAATATATAAATATACACACACCCATGCACACATACATATATAGTTTAATACATAACTACACATAAATATATATATATACAAATACATGCATACATATAAAATACACTTATAGATATATAATAAATATATATACATAATATACTTGTATTTTTGGAAAGTATAAGTAGAAGTATAAATACATAAATAAATGTATAAACATATATATTTAGTAAATATACAAATAAATATAATTAAATATATTAACTAATAAATATATAGTTAATAAAATAGCTTGGAAATGTGAAATGACCACAATATCCTTCACAATTCTAATATTTTTAATTGTATCCCTCACATGAAAAAAGACTAAAGCACCTTCAACAATTTTAAAAATTCTATTTATGTCCCCAATTTATTTAAAGACCAAAATGCCTTGATAATTTCTAAAATTTCATTTATATCTAAGCCCTTGATCATTTTTAAAAATCTCATTTGTAACCTTTATATGCAAAATGAGCAAAATATCTTTTACAACTAAAAATTTAACATAAGCACCCTACACATGGCCGGCCCAATATATGTCAAAATCCATCAAATTTCTCACTAATACATCAAATTAACAAAAATTTATTCCATAATCCACCATCAATTTCAATTAAACATGTTAAAATCTATCAAAATCAAGCATAATCTATCGAAATGACAAAATCTAAACCCTAACCAATTATGGGTTTTATCATACAACCCATGTATATCCAATTAAGCATAAATACACGACAACCCATCCATACGACACTAGAATATAGTAATTAATCCTGCATCGAAAGATGACTTCGAGGCCGTGAGGCAGACTGCCATGAAGATTGGGCCCGTTTGTTTTAAACTTTGCGCGTTCCATAACGATCCAACATTGCATTTTATAGTAGGGCTGCTTGAATAAATAAATAATACACTTCAATAACCACTCTTGTTCTTCTCTCATTTCGCCCTCTCTCTCTCTGTCAGTGTGTATTTCCTTCTTTGGTCACGAATGGCGATAGCGATGTTGACGAACCACAAATTCTCACACTCATCAACTCCTTCAATCAATAGCTCTTCCTTTAGAAACCCACAAACCCACTTCCTCTTACAGCCCATCAACCCTAAGAAACCCATTTTCCAATCTTCCCCTTCCATTCTCAAAACCTCCCTTAAAACCCAACTCTGAATAACCCAAATTGTTTGCCCTCAAATACCAGATTTTTCGCCAACCGGTCCCGAATATATCCCTAACAGGATCTCCACCCCAACTACGCCCCAGATCTTATACACCACTCTCCGTACCGGCGAGCAATTCCCGGAGCTTCACTGACCTCCAACAAGAAGCTTGACATTACTCGGCAACTTTCGAAGCTTGGCGTGGATATAATAAGAGCACGTGAAGATTGATATTTCTCCGCAGCTTTCGAAGCTTGGTGTGGATATAATAGAAGCTGCGTTTCTGGCTGCGTCGAATGATAGATTTTGAGGCCGTAAGGCAGATTGCCATTAAGGGTGGGCCCGTATGTTTTAAACTTTGTGCGTTCCAACATCGCGTTTTATAGCAGGGCTGTCAAGCTATATATATATTAGTGTATTATATATAAAAGTAGCCTATATTTACATTTTATGGACATTTTGTTTTATTATTATTTATTTTGAATGGGCATTTGAATATGGACCAATTGTACGGAAAAGTAATTTGGGTTGGGTTTTTCTATAATTATTTTAATATATTTATTTACTGTTACACTTTAACTCTTTTTATGAACAATTTTTTTTTTTTTTTCTAAACTAGTAAGGTATCATTAGAAAGTTTTCTGTTTGATTTGGTAGGGATATTGGCTTGAACTGCATGTTGATTCTTAAACTATTATTTTTCATTTTTTTTTTGAGACCCCTAAATTATGTAAAGTGTTGCGTACAAGCATTAGAGTGGAAGGCAAAGCTTCACTGAACTTGGGCTTTGGTAGAGTTAAATATGTGGGTTTTATGGCCGTACAGCCAATTGTACGTTCAAAATTAGCAAAATAACCATTCACTTTTTTATTTAATTTACGTAACCAAAGTTTCTTTGCTTTCACTGTATATTTACTTGCGCCCTTCATCCTTTTAATTTGAAAAACTATTCACTACCAAACCAACTCGCGTAATTTATTACAGCAGTTAATTTTTATTTCAACCACTCATCCGAATACTTAATGCAATCTCTTACACTGTAAAATTTTATTCTGTAAAACTTCTATCTGAAATTTTCTAAAATTCTCTGAAACTTCAATCTGAAATTCTTTGAAATTTCATCGGTTTAAAACTCTCTTCAGTAAAACTTCTCAATCTGAAATTTTTCTATAATCAAGTTGTCCATTTAAATTCATCTCACCATCAAAAGGTATGTACATTCCACTTATATAGTTATTTTTTTAATTTGTTATCGTCACGGAGGTATAATCAATCAGAATCCGGCAAAAAATTTGGCAAAATGAGGTCGGATTAGGCCGGATTATGCAAGATCCGACCGGATTGTGCAATATCCGACCGGATTATGCAAGATCCGACCAGATTATGAAAGATCCGACCGGATTATGCAAGATCCGACCGGATTATGCAAGATCCGACCGGATTATGCAAGACCCGACCGGATTATGAAATATCCGATCGGATTTTCAAAATTCTGTTGGATAATCCGACTGGATCTGCTAAATCCTGTAGGATACGTGCTAATCCGACCGGATCTGGACATATCCGGTCGGATATGATCCTAATCCGGTCGGATATTATCTAATCCGGTCGGATGTCACTTGTTTTCACTGATTTTTTTATATGTTTTGCAGTTAAAATGGAAGGTGTTGATTATATTGGAATTGCAATTGTTCATGATGGATCATTGGTGAGAATGGAAAATGGGACATATTTTTATACAAACTACAAAACTAAAGTGACTTGTGTTCGCTATTGGTGTTCAAAATCAGAATTGGAAGATGAAGTTTACGAGTGTCTTGAAGTAAATCGGAATGCTTATAATATGAAAATGAAATTCTTGTATGATCGGCTTTAACCGGTGGAACTGTAGAAATAAAGTGAAAAGGATGTAAGAACATTTATGTCGAAGTTAGGCATGCACCGACCTCTACTATATGTTGAGCTCATTCCAATATCTCCTCAATTATCAAATGATGAACCTGAAAATATAGCATATACAAGCAGACAAGGATTTAAAAGTGAAGGTAATCAAGAGTCTTATGCTTCTCCTTCCAAACCACCAACCACTGATTTTTATGATATTGAAGTTCCAGAAAGTGAAATGCATTTTAATGTCAATGAAGCCGTTGATATTAGAGACAACCAATCTGCAGAGTTTCTTTATCATGATGAACATCAACAATTGCATAGCATGGATAATTCTGCGAATGACAATACTACAAAGAAGGTACGTCAAGTTATTCGTCATCATCCAACAATAGCTCAAAAATCTTCAGCTAACATTAATATTGATGATTTATCTTCTATTGTCATCAATATTGGAGAAATATTCAACAGCAAGGAAGAGTTGAAAACAAGGGTAAGCTTGTTGTGTATTGGTCAAAATAAAGAGTTTAAGACTAAAAGGTCAACGACAGATCGATATGAAATTGTGTGTTTAGATGATAGCTGTCCATGGTATCTTCGTGCAACGAAGGCAAAAGGTGCAGACATATTTATCGTAAAAGCCTTTTTTCATAAGCATAAATGCACTTCTGAAATTGCACATCGGCAGCATAATCAAGCTACAAGTCGGATTATTGGCGAATTAATCAAATCTAAATTTGATGGGATTGCGTGTTTACACACGAAATCAAGGTGATTTGCATGCAAAATATGGAGTACAGCTTAGCTATTTTAAAGCGTGGAAAGGTAGAGAATGTGCACTTAACAGTGTTAGGGGTACCTATGAGGAGTCATTTAATTTATTGCCTATATATTGTTACCAATTACAATCAATGAATCCTGGTACATTGGCACGTATCCGAACAGATGAGTTTAATTGCTTTGAATACTTATTTGTGTCATTTGGACCAAGTATTAGAGGATTTGTATCTCATATTCTACCTGTTTTGGCTGTTGATGGCACTGTATTGAAAGGAAAGTACAAGGGTACGATGTATATTGCGTCAGCCATGGACGGCAATGAACAGATATATCCGTTGGCTTTTGGCATAGGAGATGGGGAAAACGAACTAGCATATACATGGTTCTTTCAAAATTTGAAAGATGCCATTGGAGAGCTCCCTGATTTGGTATTTGTGACTGACCGACATAAAGCTATTGAGTCAGCAATACGTAAAGTGTTTCCCAATGCACAACATGTTCTTTGCATGTACCACATAAGTAGAAACCTCAAGGCAAATGGTCATGCAAAACAAGAAGGTGTTCTAATGCAATTCTATATGGCTGCTAAAGTATTTGATTGAAGATTTTGAGGACCATATGCTTCAGCTTGAGAAGCTTGATATGAATGCTGGATGTCCAGATTGTGATCCGCAAGATGGGCTCGTTCTCACTTTCAAGGTAGGCGGTATAGTATCATGACGACTAACATTGCGAATGTATGAATGCAATATTACGAGATGGTAGAGATGTCATTAATACCGTTACTTGACTACATTTTAAATAAGATGCAAAAGTGGTTTTGAAAGAAGAATAGCAGGGGAACGTTTGGACAAGCCTTAAACTTACAAGTGGGATGGAAGAGCCATCAATACAAGAGAATATGTTGTGGGCGGTGGAATGTTTGAGAGGTATTGTGAATCTTGATGCAAAAAAGTTTGTGTTACGTGTTGAAATGGATCGATCCTTGTGACCATGCTATGGCGGCTTGTAGAGAACGTAATATTACACCTTACAATATGTGTTCACATTATTACACCATGAGATAGTTACCGTGCACTTACATGGACTCAATTTATCCTGTTCGTGATCGGAAACAATGGCATGCTCCAGAAGATGTATGTTCTCGTATTGTTCTTCCACCAACAAATGCTCGTAGATCAGCTGGGAGACCGAAAAAGTTACGAATACCATCACAGGGTGAGGATATTGTTGCACGTAGATGTAGCAAATGTCATGGTATTGGGTATAATAGGGCAAGATGTAAGTATCAGTATTTATATGATCCAAGTGACAGCAATAAGTAGCATATAGTATTTTTGTATCGTATTTAAATGTTTGTTAAATGGATATGTAGTTTTCAATTTTACTACTTATCCGACCGGATTTGTTGAAAGCTTATTTTCCATCATTATCCGACCGGATTTATTGAAATCTCTTTTTTTCGTCATTATCCGACCGGATTTGTTAAAATATTTATCCGACCGAATTGTTAAGAACTTTTTTTTGCATTATTATCCGACCGGATTTGTTGAAATCTTTTTTTTCTTTATTATCCGACCGGATTTGTTGAAATCATTATCCGACCGAATTTGTTAAGAACTTTTTTTGCATTATTATCCAACCGGATTTGAATAAAATAATTTTCTTTTTTGCATTATTATCCGACTGAATTTTTTACAGCAAATAGATAGATAATCCGACCGAATTTTATTACTATAGCCATTGAATTTAATTGATTTAAATATGCCATCCGAAAACCAAAGTCAATGACCATTAAATTTAATTGATAAATAAATATATAAATAAATAGTACTATTTAAATATTAAATATTTATCAACTATTTACTTTACGTATTAATTGATAAATAAATATATAAATAATTAATACTATTTATTTATTAAACATTTATCAACTATTTACTTTACCTAATGTATAAATAATTAATACTAATTAAATATTAAATATTTATTATCAACTATTTACTTTACATATTAATTCATAAATAAATATATTAAATTAAATAAATATATAAATAATTAGTACTATTTAAATATTTAATATTTATCAATACTTTACGTATTAATTGATAAATAAATATATTAATACAAAAAAATTGAAATAAAGCATTGGCAACATAAATTTACATACCACTAATAATAAATAATTTTTAAATTAAATACAACACCTATAATACTCATACACTTAATTCTTTTACATATATCTCCTGCGCATATTTTTTTCTAAACTGTACAATTTGATCCGCAGTGAAGTTGACTTCTCTTCCAGCCATTAAAAACTCAATGTATTTAAGAACAAATACACCAATGCATTTGTATTAGAAAGCGTTAAAAACATAATGTTAATTGTAATAATAATAATAATAATGAAAAATCTTAGAAACTTTTAATAAAAATTAACTAAATATTTTGTTTGTACTTACTCTATTTTTTTGTGGGCGGTTAGAATCCAAAGAAATATCGAACTCGTCCATGGAATCTGAAATCTCATGACGGAATGAAAAAAAACCTACGGCATGTAAAATATATGGAAGCATGGGCATTAGACGCTGATAATGCTTGAGTTGATACGACTGATCCGTTTGTCCATGCTTTCTACTGTCGTAGAGCGTCATACATCGATGGCGTAGATCGATATCCCCCAATAACCAATGGTTGTTATCTCTATTCAGTGGTAATAGTATCTGCAAGATGAAAAAAAAAATTATAAATAATATTATAATACAATAAACAGTTGCATATGCATTTTAAAATTATAAAAACTATAGAAATTTTGGCAGAACTTCCTCTATAAATTGAACTATCCCAAATTTTATCTACACATTCAATTAGTATAATAATATGTCCAATAGCCACATCAAATACTATTGGAGATCCCACAACAATAAGTATGCTTTCTACATATTTCAAATCATATTTTATATTTCAAAATAATTAACTAAATATGATACTTACTCGATCATACTCCCAACATGACTTGATCTTCATCATAGGCTCTTTACCATTTAGAAACTCTAGCATTTCTTCACCAAAATCATAATTTGACTTATTTTATTGAATAAATCCAATCTTGCTTCCATATATTGTAAAAGAAAACGAAATAATTTAGTATTAAAATTAAATAAAGAATCACTTGAAATCATGATTGTATAAGTCAAAATATAATTACTTACAGATAATCGATTATCTAACACAAGTATCGAGAATCAAATACTTGAGGTACTTATCAGACTTGTTGTGGATCAAATGAGTCACAAATCTCTATATCGCACCAATAACAAAATAATAATAATAATAATAATAATAATAATAATAATAATAATAATAATAATACTATTATTATTATTATTATTATTAACTATATATAATAATACTAATGATATTAACCCTAATAATAATAATTATGATAATAATAAAGATAAAAATGTAACTTACATCACTGGTTAGCCAATTTGACCTGACCATATCCCTAAAGTAGTTTTTCCCACAGTGATCCAAAATAACTCGATCGTCGACTATCGGTACTTCGTGTCCATGAAATGAAGCGTCTTGTCAGCGACCTCATCTGAATCGGACGATATGGATCAAATATAACACTACCGCGTGCAAGGTGCGTATCATCTTCCGTCGCGGTGACCTCATATGGACTCATGCGATGTGTGCTCTCCTTTCCTTCGCCACCGCTAATTTTCTCCGGACATCGAGTGAATACCTTCACGTGCTCGACTCCACAATAGGAGAGGGCGATATGGACATAGGACCTACTATATCGTCACCTGCATGGTGGTCCTCCGATCGACGTCCCTATCGCATCACCTACACCAATATCTTGAACTCCAGGCTTCATCAAATCTTGGTCATCCTCGTCCAACTATCATAAATAACCATAATAATACGTAAATTTTAGTATAACAATTATCACAAAAGTATAATAAAACACTTAAGTTAAATATAATACCTGCACCCCGGTAGTGTTGTATGTTCCACCGAGTAACTTGATCAAGCAGTCAAGTTTACGGTCTATAGATGACAGTCTACTATCTATAGAAGATTGTCTACTATCTATGGAAGATAGTCTCTCCTCCATCGCGCACAATCTATCTTCCACCGAATTACCCTACAATAAAATTTAGCATGTAACTAAAATTTAAGAAAAATATTATATATATTATAATACAATATTTTCTTTAAAAATAAATATAGAAAGGAAACTTTTAAAATATATTTGCATATTATTAATTTATACAATAATACCTTGGTAGAAGTACGTGGAGCTGGTGATGAATGCTGATCGTATGCATCGGGCATAGCCGCATTGACTGGAGAAGCAATAGGTGATGGCTGACGTGCTGATGCATGTCGTCTCCCTCGCTTTACTACATCAGTCTTTTTTGTACCTGTCTTATCTTTATCTGGTACCGAATGTACCCTATCAGCATCAAGCTCGACACCTAACGCATCTTCAACAACGGGAGCTGCATCACCTGGCTTTTGGCCTCCAGCATGATGAACAGTGGCAACCAAAGGCAGTTCATGTACTTTTGGTACCATAATACCAACCACCTCATACTGTCATTTAAATTAAATTTACATGTTAATATAATAATAATAGTAACCAATTATATTTTACGAAACAAATAAAATTTTAAATATATAAAATATACTTACACCCCGTCCGGCAAAAATATCCTCCAAAATTTTCTTCTTTGGCATCCCACTAATAGTCCAATTCCGCATTCGGGGACATCTCGGTAGCGACGACTTGATTCCAAAAGCCTCGGCTAGCGATGGGATTGTCTCGTATCCCCACACCTAAAAATGCCGTAAACCAAAAATCAATTATTATTAATAATAATATATTAATATTATTTTAAATATAAAATTTACTTTAATATAAATTACATACCATAAATGCTATAGGAAGCCGGTAATACTATATGTGTGGGATGCGGTTTCTTTTGCCCGGCAACCACGCATCGACTTGTAGCATCATATGACAAAGTGCGAGGATACGTCAAAAATACTTGATGTCATCTAACATGTCGACACGCCAATGTATAGGTGTTGGCTTTTCCTTGCTTAATATAACTGTTTTCAAAAGTAGAGCAAAACAAGTTTGACCATATCGTCATCGTTTTCACGCGCCACGTACTAAACACCTCGACAATATCATGATTGTGAAGAGGAAACTTACCGCTGAAATATATATCACACGTAAGTCGTAGGACGCGTGGTAGATGCAGGACCGCAAAATAATCCACTAATCAAGCAAAACTCTCGTATAGTAAATCTAGCGCCGATCCTCCAAAATTGAAGACCATGATGTTTGGATCGCGCAAATACATTACCTCCAAAGCATATGATTGATGACTTGGCCACTAAAGCAGTAACTCTTGCATATCGAGAAAATGTCCAAAAGGTTTTCTCAAACATGCCCAATGCGTCGTACTCAACTTCTCCTTAATTGTATTGATCGCTGAATTTAAGTATGACTTGATTGTCACCTTTTTGCGAATAGATTGCATTGTCGTGAACATCCGCATATGAATCCATATTTATGCAAAATTAAAAAATCGCCATTAGTCACAATAATAGTAAGATTATAATAAAGAATAACAAAACAATAACAATTTGATTAGGGTCACGGTTTAGTGTTTAAGGTTTAGTCATAATGAATAATATTTTTCAACATTAATTTCATAAATTTCAAAGATTATGATTATATTAATAAAATTGAATAAAACAATTTAAATTTAAAATAATTTAATTATTAATAATAAAACAATTTAAATTTATAAGTAATATTCAATTTATATTCATATATTATATATAATTAATATACAATGTATAAATATATTATTAATATATAATTTATATATTTTATAATTAAAATACAATTATATAATTTTACAATACAAATATTTAAATTTCTATTATTTTAATACAATTATATAATTTAAAATACAATTATAAATTATTATAATAATATACAATGTATAAATATATTATTAATATATAATTTATATATTGTATAATTAAAATACAATTATATAATTTAAAATGCAATTATAAATTATTATAATAATATACAATGTATAAATATATTATTAATATATAATTATAAATTATTATAATAATATACAATGTATAAATATATTATTAATATATAATTTATATATTGTATAATTAAAATACAATTATATAATTTAAAATGCAATTATAAATTATTATAATAATATACAATGTATAAATATATTATTAATATATAATTTATATATTGTATAATTAAAATACAATTATATAATTTTACAATACAAATATTCAAATTTCTATTATTTTAATACAATTATATAATTTAAAATACAATTATAAATTATTATAAAATAAGAAATAAACAATTTCATAATCCGGTCGGATTTTCAGAAAATCCGGTCGGATTTCCGCACCCCTTGTCAGATTTGAAGGAAATCCAGTCGGATCTCACGAAATCCGGTCGGATATCGTGAAATCCGGTCGGATGTGATGAAATCCGGTCGGAGTTCCTCGTCTTCCTCGGCGCCGGGATTCTCTGGTAATGGTTTTTTTTTTTTTTTAACTGTTTACACAATAAACTACCCTAAAACATGAAAAAATTTCATTTTTTTCGCATAAATAAAAACCAAAGCACATAATATCTCCTAAAAATCTAAACTTTACTTCAAAAATCATAAAAATCAAAACTTTGCATTTCAAGAAAACCAAAATTTGACTAACCGGCACGGGTGAAATTGGCTTCGGCACCCAAGTCGACACGATGAAGCAACGACACCTGCTCGGATGAAATTGACGACACCCGCTTGGATTTGGCTCCTGCTCGGATCCGCTCGAATTACCACACCCTAAACACAATATAGTTTTAAAAATAAAAGCTTTAGGCTATATTGGTCGGATATACGAGCATAGTTGTTAAAAGGATGAAGGGCAGATATGTAATTGCACAGGTGAAAACAGAACCCTTTGGTTATGTAAGGTAAATAAAAAAAAGAATGGTTATTTTGCTAATTTTGAAAGTACAGTTGGCTGTACGGCCATAAAACCCTTAAATATGTTCCTTGGGTTTAGAAGTGTCATAGGATTAATTGAGAAAGATTTAGGACCATTTAGGAATCATGGGCAAAAAGAGAAATTTGGAGTGTTTAGTGAGTTATATTCACCCAGACCATTAAATAAATAAGTGAAAATTTTTAGGCATAATTGTTACAAAATCCTCACTTTACTTGAATTATTACTTGGCCTTTAAGTTCAGATTTCATCTTTAACGTGCTTTGTCAAATTATTTTTCTTTATTTTGAAATCTTTATAAATTTTCAAAATTGGTACAGATTTCTTCATATTTTTATTGTCCTAATTCAAAATAATATAAAAAGGCATAAATATTCTTAAATTAATAAATAAAAACAAACTCAAAGAAAATTAAGGGTAAATAAATATATATTATATTTAAGCTTATCATTATATGTTAACTGTTTCCCCTATTCACATTTTTTATGTGTTTACTTGTTCAATTATGTACACTCTAAACACACTCATCATTTTAAGACTTGCACGCTCTAGGATTAGGATGAGTGAAGTTTAGGAACTCATAAATCCCAAAGGAACTAAGTAGCTTCAAGTTTGGTTTTGGTGCGCTTTGTGTTAGAGCTTTAGTTTGTGGTGAACCTAAGGATAAAACCACTTGTGTTTGTGCTCTATTTTTATATTTGCCTTGGACTGTGGGTGGGATTGGTCCTTGAGTTGTCAAGACTAGAAGAGTCCCCACAAGTTGTGGGATTGGATGTATTAGATTCAGAGGGGTGGAATTGAACCACTTAAAAGTGATGAGGTCTCTACTTTTAAGTCTTGCATATTAACTTTATTAGTCACTAATTGCAAAAGCATAATTCCATATAGTGTGATGCAATTCATAACTTGATCAAAACATATTTGAGCTTTAGTTTGTATATTGTATTGTGTAATGTTAAGAATTGAAGTATGAGCTATCCACTATATATGATTAAATAGATCTACCAATATATATATATATATATATATATATATGATTAAACAGAAAAGTTAAATTGAATATCCTATTGGTAATTAGTCCAATAGTTTGCTCCAAATGCTTAAACAAGTAAATAATTAATGTCTCACAAAAAAAAAGTAAATAATTAATGTGGATTATTTAATCGGAATTAAAGAGATTTAAGTTTGCATAGATACTAGTTCTAGGAAAGTGGAAGAATCAAAATCAAGAATAAAAGATTAGATTTAGATGAAGTCTTATTCACCACCCTCTAGAACATAATTTCAAACGTATGATTGACACTTGAGGCAAAAACAAAGAGGGGGTATTAATGGCATTTTATTTCAATGATAAAGTGCAAATTAGTTGATCAAATTCATGGGCCATGCCCTAAAATCTAAGTAACAAACATAAAAAGAAAAAAAAAGAAAAGGAAAAACATTTTTTTTTTCAAAAGAATAGTTTTTTTAAAAAAGAAATTAGTACATTTGCTAAAACATGCAAATGTAATTTTTGAAAAAAATTGAAATAATTAAAAATCTTACTAGTTATAGTAATTTTCTAAGATTTTTAATGTTCTTGGAAAATTACTTTTGCAAATGGTTTAAACAATTGTACTAATTTCTTAAAACAAAAAATTATTATTTTTTATTTTAAAATTGTCACATATTAGCACATTGCCCCCTGAATAATATTATTTTGCACTTTAATCCATGAAGAGACTATTACTTTGATTAAAGTATGAAAATGAAAATAAAGGATAAGAAAAGAAATGATAATATTTATAGTAATTGTTATTTGAATAATTATTTAATAGAAAGAAGGAAATGAAACAAAATTGAAAAATCAATTAAAACAGTTTCTATTGTTTACAAAAATACCTTTATTTTAAGGTCAATAACTATTTTCATACAATATTAATAATGATAATTTTAAAATATTACAATGATTTATTAAACTTTTTTCATTTATCTCATTTTCTCTTTAGTTTAGATGGAAATGAAATAAAGGAAACCCACTTCTTTTTTTCTACTCATTTTTAACAATTCAAATCCGGCAATCATTTTCTTTTCTTCTATTTTTATCAATTCAAATATAGTGTTATCGTGCTTATATTTTAACCAATGCGCACTACATAAATTCTGTAAGAAAACTAACATATTTTGGTCGCTAATAGTCAATATTTAGAACCCACAATTTGTTGTAAAGTTAGTTATTTTTTAAAAAATTAAAATTAATTATTTTTTTTACTAAAATGTACGTAAGAGATAAATAAGTGATTAACAGCAAAATACAAAAGGATAATTGTCATTAATACAACTGATTGTCATTACATAATTTAAAACTTATATGCATTATATTATCTAAAATAACTACTGTCTTCATTGTAAAATATAACAAATTAATAGCGAAACCGCAACTGATGTGGTAAAAATAATAATAGTGAAAGAATTTAACTTAATTAGGCCTTAAATAATCGTACAAAAAACCCCTTTGACTTAGCCCTCGGCAAAGATATATAAAAAAAGTAATCACATGCATCAACTTCTTCGAAACTTTAGTCCTCTACATATATTACATTTCTAGAGTGATCCACATTACCAAACAGTTTTCTTGTTAACACATATTCAACTTGCCAAAAAAAAAAAAAAAAAAACTCAAGTCAACTTATAAATCCAATTTTGACACAATTCTTTAAGACTCACAATTTAAGATATATTCGAAGACGAAAAAGAATCACAATTTAAGCACATCCTTGATCTATTGAACTTTGAAACTAGTTTTTAATATTGATTTACTCCCTGTCTTGGGCATCAAAATCTCTACCAAATGTAACATTTTGGCAGCTGATTTCAGATCTCACCACCAACCCAATGTGGTTTCGGCTGATAACACAAACAATTGAAAACACAGTACTCCTGCAGATACAAAATATATTTTTTTTATTCTTTTTTATTTTTATTTTATTTATTTATTTATTTATTCTTTTGTGTTTGACCATTATCAGTGTCAGAAAAATTATTGCAATTACCTCTTATTCCTTTTTTCACACTCAATATTTTAAATTTTGTTCCATGATTTGATTGTACCACTGTAAGGACCACATAATTATCAATTAGGCTACAAATTAAAGAACTCTGATATTTGTTGATTGAAACTCTTAATTCAACCACTTGTCCCAATAAAAGACATACATATGCAGTATATTACCAAAAACAGAGCACAAGAGAATTACCCTGATATAATCAATTCCACAACAAATTATCATAACAAGCTGATCAATGACAAGCTGATCAACGAATAGATTGACAAACAAAACCTGTAACTGGAACCTATTTTCCCCTTACAATTAAAGATATGGGTTCCTTCATGCTTGTTTATGATACAAAAAACTATAATTTCAACTTAGAATTTCAAACCTGATCAGATCGATTGGTGAAAAATAGTAAAGACAGAACATTAATAAAACAGAAAAAGGTTAGAGGTTTAGTCAGAAAAGCCTACCTTGGCTGAAACCTAGTTTCCAAGAACAGTTTAAAAAGCTCACCCTCCAATTCTTCAGCCAATAATAGATTTGGCCTTTTGCCTTCTAGTTTATGCATTGAGGAATTAGGAATCCAAGGTTCACTTAGTTTGAAATATTCCAATAGCTGAAGTAATTCCAATAAGAAGAGGAACCTTGATAATACTATCATATAAGAAATTAATATCTCATATATTTTGCCTTTGCCTTCAGATGCTTTAACCATTAGGATCCAACGTTTTCTCATTCAGCTATTTAAATTACTAATAAGACTACAAGAAATACTCATCCTTTAAGCAACGTAAGCAATAAGCTAAGCTATGCAGTACCATTGCAATATGACCTCATCAACATCAAAACACCACTTCAATGCAATAAAGGCTGCTGGACTACATACCACCAACTACTTGAACTACCCACCATACTACAGTTCTCCAATCAAAAGAACTAAGACTATGGACTACTCTAAGCTAGAAAACTTTCAACTCTTTGAGATTATATAAGCATGGCATAGATAGTGTCTAAACGTATTTTGATAAAATGAATATTGACATCAAAATTCATACAATCATGGTCAGACAACATAAAAACATACAATTATTTCCAAACTCATGATTGCAGTATAATTGAGATCAAGGTATAACAGGGCATTGTCCAAAAATTGATCAAGTATTTCTGGAGTGCAGCGTCATCCAAATGGTTTGTGTTCTCGATAAAGTTGAATATTTAAGACACAAAGAAAACCATGCTTTATAGTTCAAGTTCGTGGGGTATTTATGAAACAATATCTTAGGGAAAATCAGAATTTGAGAACCAGGATAGACTTTGTTTAAGACATAAGTCATGTATAAAAAGGATGATGTAGGCACCAGTTTCAACCACTCATTTAAGGTTGAGCTGGATTGAGGTAAGATAATAGTGTTCAGAACCTAAAGTAGCAAGTTAGAAAGCCTTTTTTTATTGTTAACAACTTCAAACAAATTCTTTAAAGTGAAGTAGAAAAGAACGCAAACTAGGAACAGCAACCATTGCCATCATGATCTAATTAACTTGATAACAGAAGTGAAAGTAAATGCCAACCTGTGGACTTTTTGATATCAATAGATGTCACCATCAAAACAACCTCCAGCGATTTCATCAGCTCTGGACCCGGACCTTTCTGAGAGAAGAATATAGCATATTTGACATTTCCAACAAAAGATGATAATTCTGGAACAAAGGTAGCTTCTAAAAGATGGATATCTCCGAAGTGTAAACCAAGATTCTGATATACTAGTACCTTCCACGAAAATGTGTACATTGTCACTGCATAGATTAATAGGAAAAAGTTATAATAATAATGGTAATAAAGAGAGCGAGTGTTTAAATTTATCACATGCAGATTAGAAAATATACCATATTATAATAAAGCAAAGCACAAGCAAATGTTGGATAAGTTTAGTCAGTAACTCCAAAGATTATATTAAGAAATAACATTAGCACTACTATGATTTGAAATAAAACCTTCCACCTCATTTTTCATACGTATGTATATGAGTTTATTTCTCTAAACATATAATTATTTCAACCATTATCGTACAATGGAGATATTACTATTACCTTTTTTTTTTTGTTAGCTTATATATTATTGTTACTTTGTTGAAGTATAACAAGTATGAATATGATAAGATCATATTCGTTCAATTTCTGGAATCTCTGCCTATACGTATACGATCAATCCTAAAAGTTTTCAATCGCAGTAAAACCTCCCCAGACAATTTTAGAGATTCAAAGGCCAGACAAAATGAAAGTAAATATCAGAAAAGCCCATCAAATTAATAAGTAGAGAAAAAGAAAAGAAGAAGAAGAAGGAAAGGAGTTTTTGTTCCCTTTTCATGGATGGACTGCAAATAGATTCGTACTTTAAATCCCACTGTCTCTAATTTCCCACCCATTTTCCATAAAATCAAGCAAATACATTCCTTTTAACAATGATTACACACACAGAGAACAAAAAGAGAGATCCAGAACGCAGACCTGCCAGCACCTTCAGGGCTAAACTCAAAATCTTCACACCCAAACTCCTTGCAAACTTCACCATACTTCTAGCAATCTTACCTGCTCCTTACTCTTCCTCAACTTATACACCAAACGAATAGGACTGGTCGCAATAAAAGTATGAATCCTTGGCCGTTTCGCATACTTCACTGCCTCCCAAGCCGTCCAAATATCCTTCCATTGCACCTCGAAAACCCACAATTCACAGGCAAATACCCATCCTTATCCACCGCATTCCCAATCTCCATGGCAATCTGCCTCACGGCCTCGAAGTCATCTTTCGACGCAGCCGGAAACCCAGCTTCTATTGTATCCGCAGCGAGCTTGCCGAGCAATATCAACTTCTCGTTGGAGGTCAGAGCGGCTGCTCGCCGTCACGGAGAGTGGTGTCGTAATGCGGACGTAGTTGGGGTCGGAGATCATGGTAGGATATATTTCGGCCGTTGACCAGTTGGCGAGAAAGAATCCGGTATTTGAGAGCAAACGATTGGGGTTATTCAGGATTGGGGTTTAAGGGAGGTTTTGAGAATGGAAGGGGAAGATTGGGAAATGGGTTTCTTAGGGTTGATGGGCTGGAAGAGAAAGTGGGTTTGTGGGTTTCTAGAGGAAGAGCCATTGATTAAGGAGTTGGTGAGTGTGAAAATTTGTGGTTCGTCAACGTCGCCGTCGGCCTTCGTGACGAAAGAAGGAAAGAGTTTCCCTCCTTCAAGACTCTTCAAAAGGAAAAAGGGCCAAAGGTGATGAGTGATGAAAAATTACCGAATCTGGGAAATCGTCTGGAGCAGGAAGTGCAGGCCAGTGCTGCCGTGCCTGGAGTTTGAGTCTGGTATGACAACCGACGGTTCCATTAATTGCAGGGATAGATGAAGGGAGAAGAGGGAGAGAAGGATGGACGGATTGAGAGGAGTCTGAGAGAGCGGGAGGGTGAGGCACTCGGACAGCGAGGGGATTAGGGCGTTAACCTGTCTTCAACCTATTCCTATAATGATTATTAATATTATAAATATATAGTATTAACACTAGTTATTGTGTCATGCTTTCCTGAACAATAACCTAAAACGCGCGTTTTGCTCAAAATACTTTATTAAAAAAAGTGCCAAAATTAAACTTAAACGCGCGTTTTGATTCAAGTTCAAAATACTTCATTAAAAAAAGTGCCAAAATTAAACTTTTAGGGGCAATTCGGGTAAATAAAAGAAATGCGTACATTGGCGGGCTCGTTCGTAGACATGAAATTAGTTAGAGCTGTTGGCCGTGGCGAACCGTCTTGCACTCCCAGTCCGACGCAGATTGCTTTTCATTTTCCCGCCCTCCAAAATTCCACCTACCTATAAAACCTCTTTTAGGTGCTTCATTTCATTTCTTACCCCTCTGGCTAAAACCAGAGAAGGAGAGGTGAGAGTGCTCTGAGATCGATCAGAGAGTCCCTGTTGTTTGTTCTCCAGCTTCTCTTAGGTATGTAGGCTTACGGATTCATCCTCTGCATTATCTTCTTCATCTTTTTTTCTTTCTAAAATCAGAGAAAGGAGGTGAGACTGCTCTTCGTCTCCAGCTTCTCTGATGTATTCTTCTGTTTTTTATTTTTTTTTATTTTTTTTTATTTTTTTTGTGCTTTCGAGCTCTTTTAATTCAAAATTTTTTGGTTTATTGACTTTTTTTTCTGTTTGTTTGCTCAATTCGATCGATCAGAGAGTCCCTGTTATTTGTTCTCCGCAACTTCTCAGAGAAGGAGGTGAGTGTTCGTCTCCAGCTTCTCTAACGTATGTGGCTTAGGCATTCATCGCTTTGCTTTATCTTCCTTGATTTTCTTCTGTTAGTTTGTGCTTTTGAGCTCTTTTAATTCAAAAGTTTTTGGTTTATTGATTTCGCCTGGAGAAATAGTTCATTCAGTGATCAGAGACTCTGTCTCTGTTTTTCGTGCATTGCATGTGTTAGCGCATAAAGTGGGGTGATAAACTTTTCGAGAGAAATCGTTCATTCAGTGATCAGAGACTCTATCTCTGCTTTTATAGTTGCTGTTATCTGTATTGTGATATACATATATTGTACTGTACATGGCTATACGAAACACAAGTCGTAAATATTTCTCTCAGTACCTCAGTCTTTTTGTTTCTTTCGTTTTTCATTTTGAATCTTACCGCCGATTCTCTCTTTGAATTCGTTAGTTCAAGTGCTTCGGTTTGTTTGATTTAACATCACTATTTGATCTCTCTATTCTCTCTTTGATCAGACACTGTCTCTGTTTTAACATCCCGCACTCCAAAATCCCACCAACCTATAAAACCTCTTTTAGTTGCTTCATTTCATTTCTTACCCCTCTAACTAAAACCAGAGAAAGGAGGTGAGAGTGCTCTTCGATCGATCAGAGAGTCCCTGTTATTTGTTCTCCAGCTCTCTTAGGTATGTAGGCTTACGGATTCGTCCTCTGCCTTATCTTCGTCATTTTTTTTTTCTTTCTAAAACCAGAGAAAGGAGGTGAGACTGCTCTTCGTCTCCAGCTTCTCTGATTTATTCTTCTGTTTTTTTTTTTTGTGCTTTTGAGCTCTTTTAATTCAAAATTTTGTTGACTTTTTTTCTGTTTGTTTGTCCAATTCGATCGATCAGAGAGTCCCTGTTATTTGTTCTCAGCAACTTCTCAGACAAGGAGGTGAGTGTTCGTCTCCAGCTTTTCTAACCGTATGTAGGCTTAGGCATTGATCGCTTTGCTTTATCTTCTTGATTTTCTTCTGTTAGTTTGTGCTTTTTAGCTCTTTAATTCAAAATTTTTTGGTTTATTGATTTCGCCTGGAGAAATAGTTCATTCAGTGATCAGAGACTCTGTCTCTGTTTTTCGTGCACTGCATGTATGTTGCGTTGATTTGTTTTTGCTGTTATTCATTCAGTGATCAGAGACTATTTGTTTAACATTACAAAAATAATTAAAAATTGAATTAAAAATTAAGAATGAATTAAAAACTGTATTTCATATGAACAAATGAATTAAAAATTACAAAAATGTATTTAACATCACTATTTCTTTTTAATTTTTTTATAGATAAGCATGGCGAATCCCTATAAGGTGAGTAATTGTTTTTATTTTTTTGGTATTGATGTTTGGAATAGTAGTTTATTTTTTATTTTTTATCAATAGGAATTAAGATATACTCATGTCTTCAAAGAAGGAGAGGTTATAGGCCGTGGAGGATATGGCAGTGTTGTCTCCTCGGAATACTTCATAGATGGCCAAAAGTATGCCATCAAAAAAGTGCCTATAGATGGCCATACCCTATATGAAGATGCTAGGAGGTAAAACAGTTAAATTATTTTTGTTGATGTTAAACTAATTGTTATTTTCTTTCTATTTTTCCTATTCTTTTCTATCTATTTTTAATGCTCTTTTCTTCTCTATCTATTTTTAATACTTAGGGAGGTGCAAGTCCTTGCATTGTTGAAGCATCCCCATATTGTACAGTACTACACGGTAGGACTCTTTTTGCAGTCTAATTAAAAGTAGTAAAATCCTATACATAAATATTACATAGATAATATCTAAAAGTAATATACCCTTTACTATATAAAATAGTAAAATACAATGAGCAAGCTATATTAATTAGGCAATATCTAAAAGTACTAATACACCTTTAGTATATAAAATAGTAAAACACAAGTTACAAGCTAGTTACAGTAGAGTAGTATTATACTCTATTAAAGTATTAGAGTACGTAACAGAGTACTTTATAGAGTACTTTATCTAATTATAGTGATGCTACAACTTTTTATAAACTTTCAAGTATAAATTCCTTTAGTTTTACATATATCAAAATAAATTGAATTTAATATAAGTGATGTGAAAACTTTAATAAACATATATTTTCAGGCATGGTTTGAGTCAGACGTACATGGAAAGATGGGATCGGATCGTACCGGGTTTACCCCAGATTCTGCAACCGAGGTCGCCGCTGCTGCCGCTGCCGCCGCCACCACCTCTTCATCTGAGATTGAGACAATAAGGGGATGTCTCTACATACAACAGGAGTTTTGTGAGAGGTATAAATGTATTATTTATTATATATGTCAAATAAGTTTTTCATTTATATTATTCAATTTGTTATTTAATAGTAATAAAGTTATTTAATGTGTTATATTTGTGAAACTGATAAAGTTCCATAATTTGTTATGTGTGATAAAATACAGTGATTTGGCTAAACTGATAGATAGAGGTGTTGGAGAAGAAGAGGGCTACCGTATTTTTCTGGAGATACTGGAAGGGGTATCCTTTATCCATAGCCAAGGCATCGTTCACGGTGATCTCGCCCCAAAGAACATATTTCTCGATAAAAATAATCGTGTAAAAATTGGTGACTTTGGTATCGGTAAGTATTTTAAATTGATAAAAAAGAAATAAAAATTTCAATACATTAATGTGTAATTTTGTTTTCTGCAGCTAAATTCGTGGAGCGAAATGAATTGAGCCAGGTAGGATTCGAGTATTATTCAGCTCCAGAAATACCATGCCAACCTGATCCGAGAAGCGATATCTTTTCTTTGGGGATCATCCTGTTTGAGCTGTTCCACGAATTGAAAACGGGTCATGAGAGATATACTGTGCTAAACATGCTAAGAGATTCTAAGCTAACAGATCCTGAACGTAAGGTACAATATGACGGTCCTATAGCTAAACTAGCACTTAAACTTGTCCATAAAAACCCCATAGAGAGGCCTGAAATAAACTGGATACGTGATCAAGTAAAAGAACTTTCAGGTTTGTTATTCATTCCTTAAATAGAACTTTATTAATATTAAAGTTTAACAAAAATTTAATGCGTTTTTTCCCACTGGAATAGGTAGCACTCAGTAGGATGGGAGAAGGTGCTAAAGGTCTTTGATTGAGGTACAACTAGGATTAGACAGAAATGTAGATGTTTGAACTTGTTGAACTTTCGGACTGAAGATCTGTGCTCAAGGTTTAAACTTGTTTCTTCAAGTTGTGGAGATGTTTTTACTACTATTGTAAGTATAGATATTTGAACTTGTTGAACTTTCGGACAGATGATCTGTGGTCAAGGCTTAAACTTGTTTCTTCATGTTGTGGGGATGTTTTTGCTGCTATTGTTTTTGGTAATTGATCTTAAATTTCTTCAAGTTGTGGGGATGTTTTGCTGCTATTGTTTTTGGTAATTGATCTTAAATTTCTTGCTATATATATTACCTAATTAAAGCCATGATGTAGAATGTAGGTTAATAAATATCACGAGCTTAACTGAGTTGATTACCCATTTAGTAATCTATAAAATGATCTGAGAATTGTCTTATCTCAAGCGTATTTGATAGTAATGTTGGAAAAGAAAAATGAATCTTTTGATAGTAATGTTGGAAAAGAAAAATGAATCTGATAATGTTGATCTTTCTTTGTAGAAGCGTTTCAACTTTTGACCAACTCTTTTGTAAAACGGTGATTAGATTTCAAGTGGCAGTTTGAGTTTGGAAGAAAATGAAAACTGGGATTCATTTAGATAATAACTTTTAAAGTTTTATTATGTTGTTTTTAACAATAAAAAAAAATGTTTTTTGGTTGCTGTGAAGCCTCCAGTAAACTGAAGGAAGGAAAGGGAGAAACCTCTAATTTTGTTTTCCTACATATTTATTTATTGATTTGTTTCTGGCCGATGTTAATAGCTAATGTTGATTTCCCATTTAAGTGTTTAATTTTTTATTTTTATTTAGCTGCCTGGTTTTAACAATGATCATATATAAAATAATAAAGGTTATAAAATTATAAGTATAGTGAGTAAATATTTTAGTATTAAACGAAAACTATGTTAGCGAATATTAAAATTAGTAATAATAAGCTATGTCACCTAATTATCTACGTTTTCCACATTGGAAATCATATAACTTATCCTTACATAAGCAGTTCTAAACGGGCTCTAATACTATATATTATATATGGTAATTTTCTTGTAATTATCTAATGTTACAAATTATTTTTTTATACACCTCTTATCTGATCCTTAAAATAAAGGCCATTCACTGTCCAGGGAAGCTTCACGCAAGTTGAGGGAGGAGTAAAAAATGTTTATAAGTATCTAACTTAATGATTAAAAATAAGAGGAATTGGATATAATGAGGCCATCACCTACTAAATATTGAATTAATGTGATTTATTAATGTCATTTTAATACCATATCCTCATTTCTATTTCTAATACTAGTATAAATGGTTATTACCAATGACAATGTTCCTTGTGTATATATATATATTAAATATATTTAATAGTCATAATAATATAACTATTAGCACATTACGTAAACTGTTGAAGTCTAGTGTATGCTACCCTTATATACAATGTATAATTTCCCTAAGCCTTTTATGTTCATCTTCTGGAATCAATGGCTTTGTGTTTTCTCAAAAGCCATTGATTTCTACTAGAAGGCACAAAATCATGCAAATGAGAAGGAAGTGATGAATAGAACAAAATAAGGGATCGAGAACCATAATGAGAGTTTAAGTCGAAATTGTCATTTTATTTTGATTCGTTGGTGGTAGCTAAAAATAAATATCTCAAGTTTTTTTTTCTTTGATAAAAAATAGAAAAGTAAGATGGTATAGACACAACATGTGCATGGTGTAAAGATGGTATATTGAACCTGGCTTGATTACATGCTTGATCTTTTTCTTTATTTATTTTTTTTATTTTTATAATTTGTCTAAGAAAAAGAATGCAGGAACGTAAATTTACTACGTATTAGACTAGTAATAAATATATGTTAATATATATCATCTACTTGCTCTCTTATTTATGTGTGGCATTTTTGTGGACAGTTGTCTCGGAGAATTATTGGTCAGGGGATATTTTAGTAAAAGTATGTTTCTTTTCAGTTTTGCAAACAACTCACGCGGCAAATATGGCTCACCGTTTGGATAATTGTAACCTGTTCCTGGATTTGGACAGGAATATATAGGTGACATATTTAAGCAAGTAAATGATATAACAATCCCGGTGAATTATTTTAATTAATTTTAGAAAGTAAAAACAAAATGATTATGAATCTACAATATAATTACCCTTTAGACTATAATATCAATCAATATGTACTTTAATTTAATTAAATTACATAATTAGTTTTTTTTTAACCGGTGAATTCATGAATCAAAATACTTCATATAGCTGCACTTAGTTTGGAGCTCTGTGAAAATAACAACCTAGTAGATCAACTCAAGTGGATGACGCTCTACGCCTTGTTCACGATGTTTCCTCTTCTATATCGAGATGCATTGATTCTACCTTATTTCACATTCTCTGCTCCCTTTCTCCTCCTTTACTATGCACCTACTAAAAGACGAGCTGCAACAAAAACTAAGCCCTTAAAATCGTACGCTAGAACATTCTTCCTTCTATGTGCACTCATTCTTCATTTAGTTTACTTGGAAATGGAGTGGCTGTGGCAACTTACAATATCATACAAGATACTTAAATGAAAAATGAACTTAGATTTTAAAATTCTAAATGTAGGTAGAAATCATCATATTACTTATCATTACTATATTGATTGATTGAAACAAAATTGTTTATAATTTGATTTCGAGTTCGCTACTTCTATTTTCTTTTTCGTCCTTTGCTTCCCTTTGGATTGGAAAATATATTAATATCAACAATAGATATTAGATGACATACTTCAACTAAGACGGTGAAGCTCAAAATTATAGATTGTTCACTGACAATCTAATGTAAGTTTGAGAATCGGCAAACATTTGATGACAAACATAGATATCAAGGAAAATGTAAAAAATTAGCACCCAAATATGTAAACATTTATAGAATTACATTTATAATACTCGATTACACTATTATCCTGTTAACTAATAAAAATTACAATATCTCTCGAAACACTATTATTATTTAAGATTACCCCAACCTAAATTTGAGAATATTTAGTACCCACTACAAAAATTTGACATTCAGTGACAAATTTTCTTATGTCAAAATTTGATTTGTCACAAAAGTATACATTTAGTGTCAAAACTTATGTTGGATGCTGAAATTCAGTTAGATAGATAAAATAGTGTCAAATTGATTTTTATCACAACATTTTATTGAAGAAAGTGTACTTTTTGGAGGAAAATTTTCCCACCTTATTTTGATAGTAATTTGTGATAAAATTTTATAAATTATTACTAAAACATTTAAAATTCTTGGTCAAAATTGTGTTACAATATGTGTGACCACGTCTTTGACACTGTTTATAGTTTAGTAGCATTATGATTACCAAAAATAAAGGAAAATATAATAAATATTTTTTATATTTCTTTGCTTTTAAACGACGTTGTTTTAGGATTCCAAACAAATCAAAACACAAAACTCTGACCTCCAAATTTCACTATCTTCCCTGTCTCTCTACTATATTTTCCTGTCTAAAAGTACTCAAATCTCCCTCTACCATTAGAATCAATCGCCCGTGATGTCCCTCTCTAACCCTCCTATTCTCCATTTATATTGCTTTCCCGTTCTAGATTATATACATACATTGATGGTTTAGTCTGTAATCTTTTTTTTAGGGTTTCCAGCAGCATGGGGAGGTCCACTCTAAGGTTGTTCAATGCAAGTGTGCCATTTGTTTTAATGTTTGGGTAAGTCATATTATTCTTCGATTTACTTGATTTAGTGTTTGCATGGAACAAATGCACTGAAATCAGTCTTCGTCCTCTCTGTCCTCCCTACAAAAATCAGTTCGCATCCACCAATGTTCTTCATTGCTTCTCTCTCCATTCTTTTCCTTATATTTTTCTCATTCTATTATTTGATTTGTTTTCATTGAAACTGAATTTTTGTGTATTGGGTAGGTCCTCAGACGAATAGGTACACGAAATTGAGGCAGTGCCAACTCCACATTCGTGGCTTCTCAAGGTACTGATAATTATTGTAATCATATTTGATTCATGTTTTAGTTATGGCGGTAGCTTTGCGGTATAAATTTAGATCCAAGCAAGGCATTGGAACAGAGTGTTGAAATTATATATATATTTTTAGTTTTTGTTAATGTGGATACCCTTAATTTAGATTTCGTTTTCTCATCTTACTATTAGGGCGATCTAATTAAGCTTTTACTACGGTGGTATTGCTTGGATCAAATTTTGTATTGTTTTATTATGTTAATTGTATATGTTATTTGGCTGGATCTTTAAAAGATGGTTAGTACTATAGGCATGATTTTGATGTGGTTCTGTTTCTGACAAAGCATCTGCTGACAAAGTTTAATGGAAATATAATTCGTTGTTAACTTCAGTTACAGCTTCTGTTTGCAACTTTTAGATATGAATGACTTCTTCAGTAAATTTATGTTATCCAGGATTTGTTGCACGTCTACAAAAATCACTTTTATTTAATGAAATTATTTAGGAAAAAAAAGGCTTCCTTGACTTTTGAAAAAATCTTTTAAATATTTTTACAAAGGCTCATTGGCCAAAAAATGAGTCTACTCTTGTTATTAGTTGTTTTTAATCTATCACAGTATTGTGATAAATAGCAGTCATATATGAAACATGATATTTCAAATTGGTATTAGGAGTTCAAGTATTAATCGTAGGTGATCTTGTGTTCCTTTGCTTATGCACCCATCAATCTCTGTTATGTTATTGTGGGGTAAACTATTCCGTGATACTTGGTTAATAAGTGAACCATATTAGCAAAGCTGCCTGCAGAATCAAATTCTAATCAACCTCTAAAATAAGTAAATTATACATAATTTAAAAGTAAAAAATAAAAAATAATTAAAAGTAACTAAATTATACATAAATCAAGAATAAAAGACAAAAAATAATCATGTTATCAAACAAGCCTCAGGTGCGTTAACAAGTTGGGAAAAAAACATATTTAACCTTTGGAGGTGACAATGTCATTGAAGGCACGTACTATCCAAAACAATTCAACAGGTATAGGAATTGGATGCTTCTGACAACTTTGATCTTCAAAGTTGAATTCTTCTATTTCTACACCACCTAGTGTTAATATTGTTAATATTGACGGGCGACCTCGATACTGATAGTAGATTGAATTTGGTCTACAATATCGGACATAATTGGAAGCTAAAACAGAAATAGATTGGTTATGCAAGAAATTCAAAAATATTGGATGGCCATCTAAGTTGTCAACCGGAACGGAACGAGACTCGGTAATTGTCCATCTGACTCTATCAACTTGGAAACCTTAAACTTGCCACAGTTGGTGTATCTGTATCTGTACACTACTAGAAGGTCCCCTAAGTTTATCACCAAATTTCCGATGCGCAACATAGTAACAACCAAAGATAAGGACCTCAAAAGATCCCAGAGAAGGGTCTCTTGACAATATAACACTTGTAAATGCATAATAGTCACTTGATGGATATGTATATGTACGCAAAATATGTCTGGAACGGTCAATCAACCGTGGAAGATAATGATGTTGCCAGAAAGCGGGTTTAAAAGAGTTACAACTAGTTCCTTCTGAAAAATCAACCAACCATGAGAAGAACCCACCCAGTGATACATCATAGCTATGTATTTGGAAGGTATGCGTAGCTTGAAGTTGAAGATTGTAGGGTTAGATTTCGGTAAATAATTGCATAAACGAGGAGCTTTTCGTCCCGATTGCCCGTAAATAGCCAAGGAAGTTGGTGATTGCTTAGCTGATTAAGTTTTTGGATGCGATGATTCGAAGCTATGGAATTCCATGACTTGCAGACGATGCAGAACCGGATAAAATCAGAAAGATTAACGAGCTCTCTATGATTAAACTTATGAGATCATAGGGAAGACATAACCAATTGGGTGATGATAAATCTGAAGATTTCTCCATTGAAGAACTTGAAATTAAACACAAAGATTTATATGACAAAGGCCTCACTTTTTGTGTACCGTGATATTTCAAAGTTTATGACTACTTATATTATGTGACTGAGAGGACTCCTATTGGGGTTAGCAAAACCCTAATTTGATTAGGACCCTCAACATGTGGCAAATTATAAATCAAAGGTCTTCATTGATTTATAACTTTTTCAATTGAATTTCTTTTGATTAATTACATTAATTTTACCTTCTTACCTTGTTAATTAGATGTAATTCAATTAATTGATCAATTAACTTTCTTTATTGCTTTCTTTTCTTCTTTATCTTTTTCGTTTCTTTTCTTTTTGATCTTTTTCGTTTCTTTTCTTTTTTATCTTTTCGTTCCTTTTCTTTTCTTTTTATCTTTTTACACAATGAGCCATCTTTTTGGTTTTTTACTTATTAAACTATATGTAAAAATGCACCTATGCAACGGAAAAAAAACTAATAGAACTCTCATATTTTGAAGTCTAACTTAGGTGCATTCAGCCTTGTAATACTAAATGGAGAGGTTTAATGATTAACATAATGAAGTTCCTTTTTTGCTACCAAAAACCAAGAGGAGGGGTTTAATGATTACCATAATGAAGTCTCTGTTTTTTTTTCTACCAAAAACGATAAGTACACTTTCCCAACATATTGAAATTTTAAATCAATTCTGAAAAATTTATAAATTTATACTTCTGAAAATTTCCCGACATTTTGAAATTTTAAGTAAACCATGAAGAGTAATAGAAAGCAACTTGCTAGTATTTACCGACCGAGTATGCTGATTTTTTATTTAAAAAAAGAAAAGAAAAAAAAACAGAGTATGCTGTTTTTTTTTCCCAGAAAAACTTGAAATACAGTTGTCAGGAAAAAAAAAACGTACGCAGAGCACGCGTGTGTGGGGGTTAATTCGGAATGGTCTTTAATTAAATTTTAAGAATATATACTATAAGATCTAATCGTTGTTAGAACATTTTCATAAAATTAAATGTAGAACATGAATTATTTTAAATATTTTTACAACAAAATGAAAATCATACTTACTATATAATAATATAATATATACGTATATTTTATCAAAGGAAATATTATTTATTTATTTTTTAAAAAGGGCGCATCTTACGTGTAGTTGTGTGTGTATATATATATATATATATATATTCATCTACAATATTTTTAAGTTTTTTTGGTTCTCAACCATTTTTATTTATGTTTGCTAAATACATAAAAAATGAAAAGAAAGATGTAGTATTGTTACTACCCAAAAAAAGAGGGAAATATATTTTGCTGTAAAATAAAATTATTAAAGTATTATTGAAGAGATTTCTTTTTATTATTATTATTGGACTATTTATATGTAGAAAAGAATGATATTACTTTTTGTTTGATTGACTTTTATATTATAATGACACAAGTTTCTAGAAATAGTAATTTTATCTTTGATTTCAGATTTGACATCAAAGATATCCTTGTTATAATTTATCATAAAAATTGCATTATATTAAAATGCAAAAAACTAATCACCCAATCGAAGTTTTAATTTTATCTTGAAAATGTTTAATCCTCACCTAAGTAGAGTTTCACTTTTAAATATTTAATACTCACCTAGTAGTAGAGTTTTACTTTCATCAAAAGCCTTACATAAACACACTGCAAAAAAATAAGGTTTCAGTCACAAAATATTTAATATAAATTATATTTTTTGTAGCATAAAATTAATATTCTGTGACAAATCAAAATCAAAAATAAAAAATAAATATGTTATCAAACAAACCCTAAATAAATCAATCAAGCACCGCCAATAAGGTGGTAAAACAAAAAATAAAATATTAAACCTTTGAATGTGGTAATGTCATTGAAGGCACTATCCAAAACAATTCAACAGGTATAGGAATTGGATGCTTCTGACAACTTTGATCTTCCAAGTTGAATTCTTTTATTTCTACACCACTTGGTGTTAGAATTGACCGACGTTGTCGATGTAGATAGTAGATTGAATTTGGCCGACAATATCCGACATAATTGGAAGCTAAAACAGAAATAGATTGGTTATGCAAGAAATCTAAAAATATTGAATGGCCATCTAAGTTGTCAATCGGAACGAGACGCGGTAATTGTCCATCTGACTCTATCAACTTGGAAACCTTAAACTTGCCACAGTTGGTGTATCTGTACACTACTAGAAGATCCCCTAAGGTGGTTTCCGAAAGAAAGCAATCTCCAATATATATGTCGCACTTTGGTATAATTTCACGAAGCTCGATGCGCCTGGAACCCTTGACACCGATGATAACATCCAAACACATAATTCCACCATATTTGCAGACACCAATTATTCGATCTTTATAAAAGATTAAGCTTTGAGGAGAACAAAAATCCTTTAACCTTTCTGATAAGGTCCAAAATTTATCACCAAATTTCAGATGCGCAATATAGTAACAACCAAAGATTAGGAACTCAAAAGATCCCAGAGAAGGGTCTCTTGACAATATAACACTTGTAAATCCATAATAGTCATTTGATGGATATGTATGTCTACGCAAAATATGTCTGGAACGATCAATCAACCGTGGAAGATGAATGATGTTGCCGGAAAGCGGGTTTAAAAGAGTTACAACCAGTTCCTTCTCAAAAATCAACCAACCATGAGAAGAACCCGCGCAGTGATACATCATTAGCTATGTATTCGGAAGGTATGCGTAGCTTGAAGTTGAAGATTGTAGGGCTGGAATTCGGTAAAGAATTGCATAAACGAGGAACTTTTCGTCCCGATAGCCTGTAAATTGCCAAGGAAGTTGGTGATTGCTTAGCTGATTAAGTTTTGTATGCGATGATATGAAGCGATGGAATTCCATGACTTGCAGACGACGCTGAACCGGATAAAATCAGAAAGATGAACAAGCTTCTCTATGATTAAACTTATGAGATCATAGGGAAGACATAACCAATGGGTGATGATAAATCTGAAGATTTCTCCATTGAAGAACTTGAAATTAAACACAAAGATTTATATGACAAAGGCCTCACTTTTGTGTGCCGTGATATTTCAAAGTTTATGACTCTACTTATATTATGCGACCGAGAGGACTCCTATTGGGGTTAGCAAAACCTAATTTGATTAGGATCCTCAATATATACTACCTAGCATTTTATAATCCACTGACATGTGGCAAATTATAAATCAAAGATCTTCATTGATTTATAACTTTTCAATTGAATTTCTTTTGATTAATTACATTAATTTTTCCTTCTTACTTTGTTAATTAGATGTAATTCAATTAATTGGTCAATTAACTTTCTTTATTGCTTTTTTTCTTCTTTATCTTTTTGTTTCTTTTCTTTTTTATCTTTTCGTTTCGTTTCTTTTCTTTTTATCTTTCTGACAATTTTTCTTTTTAATGTTAAAGCCATCTTTTCGGTTTTTACTTATTAAACTATATGTACAAATGCACCTATGCAACGGAAAAAAAACTAATAGAACTCTCGTATTTTGAAGTCTAACTTAGGTGCATTCAGCCTTGTAATGAAGTCTCTGTTTTTTTCTACCAAAACGATATGTACACTTTCCCAACATATTGAAATTTTAAATCAATTCTGAAAAATTTATAAATTTATACTCTGAAAATTTCCGACATTTTGAAATTTTAAATAAACCATGAAGAGTAATAGAAAGCGACTTGATAGTATTTACCGACTGAGTATGCCGAATTTTTTCCCAGAAAAACTTGAAATATAGTTGTCAGAAAAAAAAAGTATAAGGAGCGCGTGTGTGGGGGTTAATTCGTAATGGTTTTAATTAATTTAATGCAATTAAAAATTTAAATCAAAATATTAGTTGCATTCAAAATCACAGCATCTCCTGCCATTTTCAAATTTTGCCTCATCGCATTTTATAGGCATTTAATTAAAGGAATAAAATGTCAATGCTTAATAATAGAATATACTAAAAAATGATAATTATTAAATTTAATATTTTTAAATGACTTTCAATATTATTTTATTACTTACTTTAATTTTTAATTATGTTATCACTTTATTATATTTTAAAAATACATACTGTAAGATTTAATTGTTGTCAGAACATTTTCATAAAATTAAATGTAGAACATGAATTATTTTAAATATTTGTATAACGAAATGAAAATCATATTTACTATATAATAATATCATATATACATATATTTTAACAAAGGCAATATTATTTTTAAAAGAAATAATGAAAAAAGAAGCTTCTTACGTGTAGTTGTGTATATATATTCGTCTGCAATATTTTTATGTTTTTTGGTTCACAAACCATTTCATTTATGTTTGCTAAATACATAAAAAATGAAAAGATAGATATAGTATTGTTACAACCCAAAAAAAGAGGGAAAATATATTTTTATATAAAATGAAATAATTAAAGTATTATTAAATAGATTTTTTTTTATTACTCGACTATTTTTATGTAGAAAAGAATGATATTACTTTTTGTTTGATTGACTTATATTATAATGACATAAGTTCCCAGAAATAGTAATGTTATATTTGATTTCAAATTTAACATCAAAGATATCATTGTTATAATTTGTCATAAAGATAGCATTCTATTAGAGTGCAAAAAATATGCTTAATCGAATTTTTAGTTTTATCTAGAAAATGTTTAATCCTCACCTAGTAGAGTTTCACTTTTATATGTTTAATCCTCACCTAGTAGTAGTGTAATGACCGTACTTAATACATTACAAGAAAATTCATTTTCACTGAGAAAATAGCGGTCACTTTTCTCTCCTAATTTATCATTTTCTAGTAACTTTCTTTTCGATCTCTGAGCTCAAATCTAAGCTCTTATTTTTTTAAACTAAAAATGCTTTGTTATTGGAATCACAAGATTCTTCTTGAACCACCACTCTCGTGACATTCCATCTAACTTTGTGAGTTTTCGAACCGAACAAAAGGTAGATTCTCATTCCTTATGTGGGTTTGATTTAGTATATAGTATGTAAATTTTGGTTGAAGTTTGCAAAAGTCTCAAATTTTAGTATTATGGTAATTTTGGAATTTTAATAAATTAGACCGTAGAAATTATTATTTAGATAATTTTTGTGATATTAAGGTGTTTTTGGAGATAATTAAGGATTATGGATATTTTTATATGGGAGAAATTGGATGGGTTAATAAAGTATTCACAAGAGGGTGGTAATTTCAGATGAATTGTGCATAATAATTATGAACTAGAACTATCTAATTACATAAGATAATTATTCTAAATTAAGTGAAATTAAATGAAAATATTTTGATATTATTTAGGATCTGCGTTTCATGCAGACGCTAGATTTGGATGCACTTGAGATCAATAATGATCCTATCTAAGTGGATTTTTTAAAATTAAATTTAAGAATTAAAAGTTATTTTGTGATGGTATTTAGAAATTAAGATTGTTTGTTAGAAATGAACCATTTTTCTTATATTTTAAATATATTTAATTACTACATCACCTACATCTTCTTCCGATCATTTGGGTTTTCTTCACTATTGTAAACGTATTATTGTTTCCATTCTTTTCCTTTTTGATCTAAGTTATTGTATTTTAACTAATTTTTTAAAACATCTAGAATTGCATTTAGAGTAACTCAAGTTGGTACCAATTTGATGATGTGTTAAATTATTTTGCTTTTCTTAAGAATTATTATATATTGAAACTATATTGTGTGGGAAATCCAAAGGATATTTGTTATAGCCACTAGATATGTTTCTGAAATGATATTTATTTTGGGTGTATACAAACGGGTTAGTTTTGGTTTAAGGGAATGATTTGAAGATAGATTTTTGAGACACTGATTATGGTGCTCAACCTGACCATCGGGCCGTGATCGCTATAAGATTGGGTGCTATAAATTTTGTAATGGCACCATTGATCCTCACGAGACATTGTTTTGAAGTATTTGAGACAAAAAAGGTCTTAGAAGAGGGTATGGACTGTTTGGTTGAAGAAAAGTCCGCATCACAGATTCTCTGGGGGAGATACCTCGGCTACAAATGGTGGTTGTTGAGAGAAGCTATGTAGGCTACATATGTGGAAAGTTTTAAACCTGCATTTTAGTTCAGTTTTGCCTAGAAGCGTATAAAATGACAAAAGGGATGGAGTTTGAAGGACAAGTTCAAAGGAGCATGACAATGGTAGAGTATGAGAGGAAGTTCTTGAAGCTATCAGAGTTCTGTCCTTATACGATTCTAGCTGAGGAAAGGAAGAAAATAAGATTTTTAGATTGATTGAATGATGCTACCATTGGAGGTTGAGGGCGGGATGATGTGGATTGAGGCCGCCCACACGAGATACTTCCTCATATACTCCAGTCAAGGATCTTAGAAGATGGAAAGTTACAATTCAGGATCCTCGAGCAGGGGTAGATTTAGAGGCCACTCCATATATGATGACAAGTATACTATCCATATATGGTAGATATTCTCATGGATACATGAGCTACACATTCTCTTATATCACGTAGTTTTGTTACACAATCTAATTTTCCACCTATACCTTTAAATATGGAGTAGGACGTTCTCACACTTACAGGAGATTCTTCATGTCCCTCACAGATGTTAAAAATGTGTCTTTTCTTTATTGGTAGGTTGGTTTTTAAAGTAAATCTAATCTTGATAGATCTTGAAGAATTGAATGTCATTTTTAAAATAGATTTTCTTGTTGCAAATTATACATTAATTGATTGCTTTCGTAAGGAAGTCACTTTTAAAATAACAGGATTGCCAAAAAGTATTTTATGGCAAGTGTAGAACTTCTATTATAGGTTTGATTTTAAGTTTTACAGCTAAACATATACTATATAAGGTTGTGTAGGTTGTTTGGCTCATATAGTGGACACTCGAATTGAGGGAATGAAACTTGAAAATATTCCTTTAGTGCTAGATTTTCAAAATGAATGGAATTCTAAAACTTAAAACTTTAAGTTTGATTAGAATGATATATGTAAACAAAGTTTTCAAGAACTTAAATAGAAGTTGACTTTAATGTCTATTTTAACCCTCCCTAATGATAATATAGGATTTGTGTTGTTTTGTGATGCATCTCATTAAAGGTTAGGTTGTGTCCTTATGCAATATGAGAAAATAGCTGCATATGCTTTCCAACAATTTAAAAGTATTATCTTACTCATGATTTGGAGGTTGCAGCTGTAGTATTTGCTTTAAAGACTTATAGGTATTACCTTTATGGCACCACATATCACTACAAAAAAAATCACCAGCGACCATTCAAATTGGTTGCAAAACTGATTTTTGTCGCTAAAGAGCATCAGCAACCACAAAACCATGGTTGCTAGTTTGCTGCAAATTCACTGTTTGTGATAGTCTTTAACAACCAACTAAATAATGGTCACTAAATCTGGTACTGTTTAGGGACCAAATTATGATCGGTGAAGGGCTTCATTTGGCTGCTAAAAACTTAAACAATTGGTCGATCTGCAACTTTACAACCAAATATTGATCGGTAAAAACTACACCTATAGCAACCAACTTTTGGTCATGGAAGGACCAACTATTGGTCGAAGGTTACCTTTCAAAGCCGTGCCCCTTCAGCGACCATTTGTTGGTCACTGGTAGTGATCTTTAGCGACCAAAAGTTGATTTATAAAGTCACTTGCTTCATAATTTTTTAAAATTAATTAATTATTTATTATAATTACAAAAATGTACAAACTAAATAAATAAATAGTTACAAAACTTAAATTATAAGAACTCATGATTGTCATTAATATAAATAATTATTATTACATTAAAACTTGAAATTATTATGTACTATATAATCTAAAATAATTGTCTTTATTATCAAAAATAACAAATTCATGTGAAGTTGATATGGTAATGGTGGTGGTTGAGAAATCTTTGTAGGAGGATGCAAACTCAAATCCATTTGCTCGTCTAGGCCATAACTGTAACCTGTCATTCAATGATTTTCATAAGTACATATATAGCTATTAAAGAAGTAATGAAAGAACTTAAATTTAATTAGGTCTCGAAAAATTTAAATCCATTTGCTCGTCTAGGCCATAACTGTAACTGTCATTCAATAATTTTCATAAGTACATATATAGCTATTAAAGAAGTAATGAAAGAACTTAAATTTAATTAGGTCTCGAAAAATTTAAGTAGAAATCCATTTGCTCGTCTAGGCCATAACTGTAACTCCGTCCATTCAATGATTTTCATAAAATATATAGCTACTAAGGAAGTAATGAAAGAACTTAAATTTAATTAGGTCTCTAAAAATTTAAGAGAAGATACCTAGGTTTTTAACTTAAACTTCTATAAACATTTATAAAAATGCTTCTCTAATATGATAACATACCACCAACTTCTTAGAAACTTTAGTCCTCTCTATATATGACAGTGATCCACAATACAAAATAGTTTTCTTGTCAACACATATTCAATTTGCCAAAAGGCTTCTACCCAAAATAAAAATCTTGCCAAAAGACTAGAACATATTCATATGCATATATATTCAAAGAAATTTGTGAAGAAATATAATGCAAACTACATTTGATGCATCAGACAAACAGAAACACACTGAAATTAAATAAATTCAGCAAGTTTCTTAATACTATAACAAGAAAAGAAAAAGCTATAGATGGCAAAATAGGTCTACAACAAAGTAGCTTAGGGACTCACTATGTTTTCAGATGCAAAGATCAAAGCCATCACAAAGCTTAATATTAATATAGCCATTCATGGTTTTAATATTATAACAAAGCTTAAGAAACCGGGCAACATTGTATAATCAAATTAGCTAGCTAAGAAAACACTTATTTTCATGCTCAAGAAAGTTTCATTTTAACACTTTATTTTCATGCTCAAGAAAGTTTCATTTTATACTTCTTATTCAGGCAGTTTCTCTCTAAGGGCTTCTAGAGAAAGATAGATCATTTTGAACTTTCTGATCAACAAAAGCAAATAGCAAACAATATTTCTCTATTCCAATTTTAAGTTGCTTTGTAGAAGTTTCAGCCATATGCTCCATTCTCAAGAAACCAAAGTGTTGTCTCCAAATAAATAAACTGAATCATCATTTTAGATATATATCATAATTGCTAACATAAGCAAATTTTGTAATACAACTCACTTTAAGGTTCAAAAGGGGTATCAGAAGGCATGCTGTAAATTGAATTAACTTTTACAAACATGCAGATGACATAAAGAAATTTAAGCTATAAGATAAAAGCATTGCCCTCAAAATTTTGAACCTCATTCCATGACATTAAAACTGACAAGAGCTAACATAGTCTTTGACTTCCAGAAAACAAAACAATTTTTGAAATTTCTATAGATGTGTGTGAAAGCCAATATCCAAACCCTAAAAGCCTACAAAAAGCCATAAATATATGGAAAATAGAAGTATAAAAAAATCTTTAGCCGACAAAGCAAAGCTTAGTACCAATAATAATGAGAAATTGACAATCTTCACTTAACAATAAACAAATTAGTAATTGACACTGAAAGCCCATTTGTTATATTGCTAAACTGCTGAAGATTAATACTAATTTCAATCAATATTAAAATTTCATGAAAGGACACTTAGAAGAAGAAAATGATTACTGTCAGGTAAGGATCTTTAATATCTACTGCAACACTCTAAGGACTTCTAAAACTGCTGAATGTCATTGAAAACAACAAACAAAAATAGGTTAATTATACTAGTAAAGCTCACTACTTTACCCTCATTCATTGTTGACCTATATTTTTAATTTTCAATGAGGCCTTCTATTTAGAAATTTAATTCAATGTAAGAAGATGGATAACGGATGTTAAGAGACTCATTACGAATTTATTACATTAAGTTTGTTAATCTAAGAAATGTTTTGTGATAGTGTGAAACAAACCTTTTCATTTGGACTAAAATTATTGGAACATGTTATAAAATTTTAGTTTCTTACATTATGCTAAAATCTTTTGGGGTAATAATTTTGGGAGTTTTATAGTAGACAATACCATCAATCCATTAGTCTCCATGATCTATTGTCCTAAAATGGCACAAATTTCTAAATTGAAGGAATCCAGTGAATATATGAACCACAATGCATTTGGGGGTAAATGAGAGGGCCACAAATGTAGTTGACCCCAAAAATAATGGATCTTTAAAAATAGCCTACCGTTTTTATGAGATATTGATAAGGAAATCCATTGGAACGTCATGTCTGACAAGAAAATCAGAGACATTAATTCATCCAAAACAGATAACCTGAGCCAGAAGGGAAAGTTCTCAGTTGCTAGTTGGATGACATTTCCAAGGATAGAGATATGCAAAAAAGGAATCCTAAAATAAGTCAACTGTTTACTCAAGACGAGTAGAGAACTCTAACAATTAAGACCTTAGACAATGAATATCAGGCAACCTTTATAAAAACAAAGTGAATCAGAGTGTACATGGATAAAACGGTATCCATTACTGCTACAAAGAAGCCAAAATGTTCTGTACATGAAGCTCATAGCAAATGACATAAACCATTCTCAAAGGACCAAAATAACAGCTACAGTTGTAACTATTGATTCTAATGTATTTCTTTCCATCTAAAACAAAGTTCAAAATTAAACAACTAGTTCACTTAAACCGGAAATGAAGCAAATTAACTTAGTGATATAAAACCCATGACCAAAAATCACTGCCAATCTTAACTGGTATCACTATTGAGCTCATGTATTACTTCGCAAAGCTATAAACAAAATAAACCTATAATAGTTTTCCAGCATAACAACTAACTTATCATAAACCAAAATGCAGCATGCATTCTTAATCCAAAAATGAAATTAACATCCATCTTTATTCTTAAAATAAAATGAAAATTAAAAACATATAAAAAATTAAAATAATGAAATAGTATGGAAATGATAATGAAGAAAATGGGAAGAGGACATTAGGTATGTGCATGGTCAATGAAGGTGTATGGAAATGATAATAAAGAAAATGGGAAGAGGACATTAGTTGCGTGCATGGTCAATGAAGAAAATTAAAATAAAAATTCAAACAAAATAAGCTGGCCGGATTAGACAATTACCCACCAGTAGGTCAAACAATTGAAGCATTATGATTACCAAATCAACTTGATCTAACCATAAAATGTGCAGACCATGATGTGAATCATGCCTTCTTGGCATGCTTAGACGCTCATCCAAGTGAATATTATAGGCTAACTATATTCACTAAAGCGCAAGATCAACTTGCCATAATAATCTTATCAAACTGCTAATGTAAGTTATACTTGCCATTAACCCTTTTTCTGCCACAACATAGCCAAATGATCATTCTATCTGAATGCATGTGATTTTACTACTGCTTATTCTTATTTAAGATCAGCTTTTGGCCAATAATTTTATACGCTAACAAGTTTAATATTAGCCAATGCTTCCCAATTTTCAGCTAACCATTAGTCGATTAGACATCAAGAAGTCACTAGCGCTTCCAACATACATTTCGGTGAGTATATTTAAATTTCAGGAACACCTCTATATAAAAATCAACTATCCAATTTTCCTATCAATGCTCACATAGAACTCTCTAGGATTTGAATCTTAAAATTTTTAACAACAAGACATTGCCATAAAATAGTGAAAATTGGGATACATGAAACAGTAAAATTTGATAGAAACCAAGAAAATTTTGGCTACCCAAGAAAGTAAACTAAATTGAATACATCCAGAGGAATTGTAAGCAAAGCCATTACACCATACACAAAATACACGCATAGGAATCTCTCGGAATATCCAAATAAATCATCTATCACCCATAGAGTATGTAATTTGTTAATATACCTTCACACATGTCACGCCCTCAGCCAGTGGCTTCACTACTACTATAGAAGGAAAAGCTTCCAATTCCAATTCTAGATTGCTATCATCGCCTTGCAATCCAACTTTAACATTACTAGAGAAAATTTTATATTTATTTAAAATATGTATAGTACACTAATTATAAAAAAAAAATGCTCAAGCAACACCTATAAAACTTAAAGAGAACATAAAGTGAATATGATATATCACCCAATAGATGAGGATTTTCTAAAACTCACAAAGGTTGATAAAGTAAATTTAATACTAACACGTTCATTTAGTTCCTAATTGCTTATGAAATATTTTAAAAGAAATTACCATGTCAAAATCCAACAATATGTCAGGGAATTTCAATAATGCCGCTAAAGTTCAAATGCACACACAT
>CM017574.2:14699484-14755208 GCA_007844105.2 Rhamnella rubrinervis | reverse complement strand
TCGGGTGGCTGAATATGCGTAGGTGTCAAAAGTAAGGGAAAGTTTTTCTCACTTGAATTTGCCCTTTTGGATGATTCAACCCTAACCGTTGATGACTTGAGGAGGAAAGTGGGTGCCAGGGATCAACCCACGTGGGTAGTGAGGAAAATGGGACAGGTCTGGCCCATGTTTCCTATGTCCCTAACCATCTGTGATTGACACTGCAAGCACCATGTGTCAGCGTCTAGGCCATTCCTTTGACACACAATACCAGTGCTTGGCTTCTCGATGCACACGTCTATCTTGGACAGCAAAGAGAAATTGAAAGGACCTTTTTGGGGGACTCACCCCATTATGACCTGCTGAATCACTTAAAACAAGAAGGAAAGGGGGGGGCAAGACGTTCCTGATTAATCAGAGCTTCAACTGAGCCACACTAAAGGATCCTGGGCTAACACACATTTCATTCAACAACTTAGTCCTTACCTCCCAAAAGAAAGGGAAAGGACTAGGGACAGCTGTTATAGGTAAATTCTCCCCTCCTTTGGATTAGCCAAGGATCCATAAACCTTTGGCCCGATCCATTAATCAGACTTACAAAGTTCACAACTTAACATAATAGGATGTCAAGTTAAGGCCCAATTGAGCCTAATCCACTTTTTTTAGAGCACAAGAAAAGACCTAAAAGCCTTTAAGAGCTTGCCAACCTACAACTTCAGCCCAGATAAGTGTGTCTGACACACATTAAATGATTTACATGTACCATGTGAAATGGAGGAATGAACTTTACCCATAATAGCACTTACCGAATAACTGGTGCCTAAAGTCAAGCTTATCCCTTTGTATAAATTGAGAAAGTTGACCTGCCAAGCAGAGGGGAACCCTAAACCCTCTGATCGGCCGTCACCCAGCCTACTCCATGCTGAAAAACTAACCTATTATTCCACGCATAATGAGGAGAGTGGACAAGTACACTTATCCAACATCAGCAGGACTGACCCCCACCTCCCTACACAGCTTATAAAGGGTTTGGTGTGTAGGGTGAGGCTAGGAGAAGGGCTAGGTGGTATGATCTAGAAGAGCTCAATGCCATGTGTCACACATCTAAACCCAAATCTCAGTGGTATTAAAGGTAAACTCACCTTGGCCTTAGACGGGTGAAACATCGACTAATGGAAGAAAATTAGAGAAATTCTCTCAGAAGGGCTAGAGCAAAAACTCTTTCCTTCCCTTTTTTTTTTATGAATCCTATGTGATTTCTGCTGAGAAAGAATGGTAACTTGGACATTGGAGGGTGTTCACTGGTACTCATACCGGTGCCCCAGTGACTAGTTCCTTATGGTTGCAGGTAATTTTCAGGCCACGCCTTTACCGTTTCTTCGCGACCTAGTTAGTCTCTAACCCTTCCTTAGTTGTGGCTCTCTTTGCATAAGCCAAACATCACAACCCATTATCCCTAAGTTAAAGCCCACTGAGTAGGTACAAAAATCAGCACAACAAATTGATTGCCTCACAAACACTCCTACAATGTTCTCTACTCATGTTTCTTTGCTTGAATAAATGTACATACTCTCATGTGGTTAAAAGCCACATGTACTTTTGAAGGCATGGTAGGAAGGTCCCGTGGACAAAGAACTAGGTCCATTATTCAGCAGCCTATGGGCTCGGCCTTTAATCCACAAGTCACAATGCCAACGACTCATCTGCAAGATGGCATAAGAAGGACTCGAGCCCCTCTTACACGAGCCTAATTGAGGTACAACCTCAGGAGGATGTTGACAACCCAACTCACAAACGGAGGAAGGATGAAGAGAGGGTTATACCTCAAAATGAGGAACAACCCTAAGTTGACATTGCTAATCTACTCCAAAATCTTATCACCACCATTGAGGAGTGTCTCGCTTGAGGCTATTGAACCTAGTCTAAGGTTTAAACACAACATGCTGTTGATGAATCCGTGCTTTCTTCGAGGAGACAAAATAGCTACCATAGGAGCCATCCTTGAGCTTCGGAAGAAAGAGACCCTCTTGTCGTTAGACAAAGAACAAAAAGGGGGGTTCATACTAGAGGAGGAGGATGGCATCTGCCATCTGATCTTATAGAGCACCTAAGGAGAAGAATTACAGAGTGCGTCGATCGTGAACGTGATCCAAGCTTGTAAACTCCCCATCGTAGAAGTGTCTTAGTCATAGATGACTTTGAGGAGGTTCATGACCTCTGAAATTCCCTGAGGCACAAGCATGCTAGGGAACAAGAGGCACATGTGGAGCCAAGAAGGGAAATCCTACCTTGCGGGGAGTCGAGCTAGAGAAAGACCTCACCCGACCTACCATAAAAAAAATACGTTTACACTGTCAAGGGCAAAGGTAGATTAAGAGTTTTCTCTCTCTTCTCAAATCTATTTTGTATGGAAAGAAATTCTAGCCTCCTATGATTAAAGGGAATGGAGGATAGTGGGATCGTCCCACGTGGACAATGTAGAGAAGGCAAGTCTTAACCATCAATACCCATCGACGGTTAAACCTACGCCTATGTGCCCTATGTCCCAAACTGCCCTTAATAATGTTCCTCACTAAAATACATCAGCCATCAATCCGCTCATGGTCCGTGTTTCCTCAAGCCCCACCTTTAATGCTCACATCCGCCCCGTGCTATGATGAAGTTGACAAGAGGATTATCTGGGGTTCACCTCATAATAATTGGGCCTACCAGCTTCCAGAGCGTAGGCATGTGAGTAGGTCACACTTCACCATCATAGACAAGCACGACCTACTAGTAGCACACTATCCTAGCCACATCTAAGACCTAGGGCAAGCCCATATCTTACCCAACATTTTAGTCATCACCTCATTTTACACAATAGGGGGTCCCTATGCCATGGGCTAAAGTTAATAATAAAGCCCACTCAATAAGTAGCTCAGGACCAATAGATGTTAAGCTGAAGCCTAGTCGACCCTTTGAAAATGCCTAGGAAATACCTAAATGCCTTTATGAGCTAGCCAACCTATTGATTCCACTAAGATAAGCATGCTTACAACACATTAAATGGCCTTCAGGGGGTAAGTAAGACGACAAAGGCATTATAGCGCATTACCTAAAATGGTAATCGCCCAGCTTGTAACCTATCTAAGTCAGGCTTGCTTCCTTAAATAAATGAGGAAAGTCAGCCTACCTGACCTGGAAAAAAACCATAAGTCATCTAGTTAGCCATGCCCTAACCTACTGTTGGCCAAAAAGTTCAACCACTCTTCCACATGTCACTTCGAGAGTGGTCAAGTACAATTGCCCCAGCGTCAGCAGGTCTAACCCAGCCTCCTTTCATAGCCTATACCAAGTCTGAGTAAATCTCAAGGAGCTCAAGGAAAGGCTAAGTACCAACATCCTAGAAAAGCCTTTACCATGTGTCGCCCATCTAAAGCTTCACTTCACATGTATAAAAGGTAATAACTAGCATCTAGAGGGGGACCTAATTAAGTTCAGAGAGCTAAAGTGGAACCAGAGAAAACTCTCTAAGACAAGCTAGAACAAAAAACAACTCTCATTCTCATCCTTCATTATTTTTTCGCTATGTCAAGAATGGTCACTTATGTGTCGGAGGGTGTGCAATGGTGCCCCCCTCTGACCAACTCTTTGTGGTTGTAGATAATTCTTCTCATGCCAGCCTCAACCTGTTCTTCGCCTGACCTAGTTAATCTCTAACCCTTCCTCGCCAGTTGACCTGCCTTGGATGCCTAAAATCACGACCCATTATCCCTGAGCTAAAGCCCACTAAGTAGATATGAAAAATCAGAACAACAACTTATATTTTAATTACTAATGTAAAAGTTTGTATGCAATCTATTAATTGATTTTTTAATATTTTAGTTACTATATTTTTAGTAAGCATCCCATTTGTACTTGAAAAAAAGTTTCAATTTCCATTATGCTTAAAAAGCAAAAATGTAGAATAAAAACATAAAGAGTACTCATGAGAAAATTTTTACTCTTTATATTTAAATATTAATGAATTACTTAAATGCTAGGACATATACATGCCCATAAATGATCAAAATGACTGTATTTGCCAAAGAATTGGGAATCCTTATTGTAATGCACAATTATTTAGTGAGGATTCACTGTAAATACTAGTGTGACTCATTATTGCCGAGATAATGGCCTCCGTGCAATGCATGCCGTTATTGATAGATAGAAAAATTATAGTGTACACTTTCATGTGCTAGCTGAAGTGTTATATATGTCTAGTGGAGATCATATTCACTCTGGTACTATATTGGATGAACTTTAAAGGGGAAAAAGACATCACTTTAGGCTTTGTTGATTTACTACTTGATGATTTTATTGATAAAGATCGAAGTTGCGGCATTCATTTCACTCAAGATTGGGTCTCTCTACCATGTGTCATGCCCATGGCTTCAGGGGCTATTCATGTTTGCTGTCCAACTAATCTTGCTGAGTAGGAAATCTTCTTTGAACCACCATCCAAATAGTCAAGTCGAATCAACTTCTTTTACAAAAAATTGTTTGTGCATTGCTATGCCATACCAAGTTATCCTAACCCCAATCAAAGACAATCTTAGTAGCCCCCTCTAACTCTAGAAGTGCTACGAATAAAGGATATAAAATATCTATCAAAGTTGAAGCAAGAAAAACAAGATTTCCTAAATGATCACAAACCACCAGAGCAAGCACATACCCTATCTCCCCAACTGTTGCATCCACATTAGCCTTTAACCAACACTCAAAAGGAAACTCCCAGTGACTATCCTACCTAGGATTTATAAAACCAAGTGTATACTTCAAGTAAGCACTAAAGTGTTTAACACACTCTTCAAAATATCTCACTGATCAACTAAAACTCTTTTTGTATAACAGAAGTCTGTATGTTTTCCATCAAAGTTTAGGATGAAGTTTTTATTGTATAGATTAGAAACATTCTTCTTTATTTTTTAGTTTATTTTAAATTACAATAAAAAAAATATCATTCTAAAAGAACAAATTTCCTATTTATAAGTTTTTCTTTGCTTAGAATAACAAGTTATTGTGTAATGTCTGAACATGATATCAGTTGCACTTTATTTAGATCATGATAAGAAATGCTATTTTGTTTCAATTGAGTGAAAGGATTTTTCTTATGCCAAGTAATCTATGTAAAATATATTTGAGGATCTTGCTCAGTGGAAGGAAGCCAATATTTGTATCATCTTATGAGTGCAAGGTTATAGGTTCAATCATTGATAATTCACTTTTGTTATCTCAGGTATGCTCCTGTAATCATTCTCGTAGAAGGAGGTTGTAGGTTAAATCCTTGAAAATACCTACCTTGGAAATTCACTTTTGTTATCTCAAATATACTCAACTTGCAATTAGACAAGTATAACTATTAGAAATTTGGACATGCTATCTTCAACTCCGAAAAAGTTAAAATGATAGAATAACAAATAGACCATAATTCTTAATAAATTTCCAGATTAATGATTCCTATTAGGAGGTGTTGTTTTTTTTATAAAAATAATACTAATAATAATCTATGTAAAATGTTTTAATTTTATTTTCTTATCTTCTCCCTTTTATTTTGTCTTTTTATTTTTATTTTTTTTGCTACTATGAATTTATCACATTTGTTGTAGGGTATTTTGTACTCTTGGTTCAAGCTCAAGCCTGCCCCATATTGAGCTCACTCAAATTGCCACAGTCTATTACTAAAAGGCCCAAAAAGACCAAAATAAAGGGTCTTGTCAAATAGTTGAGTGGCGAATTACAATAATGCCTCTAAAAGTAGGCAAGATAAGCTGACTTTACCCAAAATAACTAATGATGCACCTAAGATTAATGATGGCACAGGTCTGCCTTTACATAGAAAAGGAAAGTTAACTTAGCCTGACTTGGGGAAGACCATGAATCTTCATAATCAGCCTAAACCCGACGCTACGTGTATCGCCAAGAGAGGATTAGTACTATTAGTCTTATGTAAGCAAGTCTGACCTCTAGCATTACTCTACAGCTTGCACCGAAGCTACATAACTCTCGCCAAGCTCGAGATAGGACTAGATGACACCATCTCAATGGAGCATATATCATGTGTCATCCACCCAAAACCTTATCATCTATGTATTAAAGATAAAGTCTAGTGATCTAATGGGGGTCTTTTGGATCTTTTTGATTTTTTTGGGAGGATTGGAACCTCAGGAATCCTCTTTTGGTGGAGCTAGTGTTCTCAACCTCTTTACAACATACCTTATTACTTCCATTATACTAAAATAGTGACATGGACATCGAGGATGCCCACTAGTCACACACCTAAGTGCCCTCACCGACCATTTTCGGTGGTCGCAGGAAATCCTTCCGCTCTAGAGGTAACCCAGTTTCAGCCTGACCTAGTTGAAGCTTGTCCCTTCCACAGTATCATTTGCCTCAACAGTAGCTGATTGTCAGAGTCCATAACCACCTGACCTCTCTTAAATATTTAGACTATCTAGCAGTATTTTTTTCATTCACCAGTTTCCTATTGTAGCCCACAAGCACAATCCATCACACCTAAGCCAAATCTCATAGACTCCCAGCCTAACTTGAGATCTTATCCAGCTAACCCGAGGTCTTACCCGCCCCTCAAGGTATTCCCTAAGCCTTTAATCCATTAAAAGCTCACAAGCTCAACCTGTACTAGAAGACTTCGACCAGTACTAAAATTTGGTGACAACAATATTTATTCAACTTTTGTTCATTTATTTTCTCCCCTAAGCATGCAGATTGAATTTTTAAATCTTTCATGTGCATGTCATATAATTTAAATTTGGATCACTGCACGAGAAAAAGGAAAGGCCATTGGATTGTCTCTAATAGAATTTTTTTTTTTGAGAATAAAAGGACATTTTATATTGATTCTAGTTAGACAAATGCACCAAACTCATTCTCTCAATATGTATTCTGAAAAATATGCAAGGTCCAAGTTCCTCTTATTTATGAGGAGGTGGAAATTTAAATCTTAATTAAAGCCTTTTTTTAAAGGAAAAAATTCCGTATACGACTTTTCTACATATTACACACGTACATTAGGCAAAATATTAATAATCTCCTAAAAAAAATAATTTTACTACCTTCACTTTGTTATATTATACTATTTAAATTTATCATAATTTTTAAAAAATATTTATTGGGACACTCTAAAACGACAACGTTTCTAGTCCTCATAATTGAAACAACCCACGCGCCCATGCCCTTCACGCTCCACCTCAATCCATACTGTCTCTGCATTCCTAACACTTCTCCTTCAGGTTCAGTGAACTGCGAGTCATCATAAAAAATAGATGTATTTTTCCCCCTTTTCTTTTAATGTTTGTTTTTGCTAAAAAACAGATTAAAGCCCTACTTCTGTTTAGAAGGGTATTTTGGGTGGTTTAGATGCTTTTAGAATCTGAAAACAGAAAAGAAAGTCGTGACCTCGGGTACCGGTAGAACCAAAGTGCATTCGACGCCAAGTCAAGAATTTGGTTCTTAAAGATAGAATGACAGAGTTTCTGTAAGGCTTCAGAATTACTTACCTGAATGGGGTGCCTTTGAGGTATTTATAGGAGAGGAGGTGAAGTGTTCCTTACACCTCACGTTTCGTTACCTCCACTATTCCTAACCACCTATGGAGTGGGAATGTGGAGTCAGTTAAGCTCCCTTCAGAAAGTAAGTGGGACGACTCTACTATTTCTAACCACTTATGGAGTGGGAATGTGGAGTCAGTTAAGCTCCCTTCAGAAAGTAAGTAGGATGACTCCCCGTGGAATATGGGAGTTATTTCCACTATGTCCAGAAAATCATCAGGGTGGATTAGTATGCTATCTTCTAGAAGATCTCTGAAATCTGGGCTTTATTTTAGCTTTTGTATCTGGACTGAGGCTCACATTTTTACTTAAGCACTCCAGGCTTAATAATTTGGGCTTGGGCTTCAGTTGAAGCTGGGCTTAATATAAAATCCTATAACAATTGCCCCCAACTATATAATTTAAAAATTGAAATTAGATTAAAATTATATAGTTAAATAGGAAAGTTTGAATTTTGATAGGACTTTAACTCTATAAAACCCTAATACAGAGATCATACTCAATCTGACATCCTTATTCTTTCTTTTTTTTTTTTTTTAAATCGTAAAGGGTTTCCAAACTTCAGCTTAGAAGCCTTAGAAAACAAAAGGTATGAATGATTTCTTCACCTTTCTACTCCTAGTTTAATATTGCATGCACTCTAGTAGAAATAGTTTAACTAGAAAGACTTTTAAGCATGTAGAAAATACGCATTTTCATTCATGTGAAATTCTCATAGACACCTAGATTAGAAACCCTTAGGACTAAGTGCGTTTAGTGCAATGTCGGTGTGATAGGAGCCGCCGAGTGGATTAGCGCACTGCGCCGCTGTAATCCGGGCGCTGCCGCTGTTATCGCTCTCGCATCGCCGGGCACTTGCCGCTACTGCTCTTTGCTAGGCACCGAGGCAGACTGGGCGCCGGGGTCGGCTACCGCCGGGGCGCTGTGGCAGGCCCGCATTCCCTGCTGGACTCGGAGGGCCTGGGCCAGACTCACCCTGCTAGGCTTTGGGGGCTCGGCTCAGTGCTCGGCTGGGCTGCGTCTCGCTCCATTGCTTGGCGCTAAAGCCATGTGTCCGCACTCTTGGGCTCAAATGTTTTATTTTAGTTGCCAGCATGTCTTTGGAGAGTATTAGTGCACTAGAAGGCATTTTTATTCTATTTTCAAATTCCTTTTGAGTTCCTTCTAGTTACTAATACTTCTTCTTTTGGCAGGCATGTCTGACAGCTCTTCTGATGATAGGGAGGTCTATGAGTATGGTGATGATGAAGCTGAGTATTCAGATAATACCAGCGATGGCGAGTCCTCACAGGATGTGAATAGTGAGGATGGTTCTGCCCAAAATATAAGGGAGGATACTCAAGGCATTAAGGGTTTCGCCATTACTGACATCAGGTCTTCTATCAAGACTACAGACCGTCTTAGGAGACTTTTGCTTCCTTTTTGTATAGACCCTAATGTCACCTTCAGAGTGTCTGATAGAGATGATGACCCTAGCAGACCTAAAGCTGGAGAAGCAATCTTCATATCTTTCGAGTATGGATCAAGGCCTCCTACTTCTTCGGTTTCGAGAGATCCTACACAGATGGGGACTAGCGCCTAGGCAATTAACCCCTAATTCATGGAGGTCCTTAGTATGCTGTTATATTCTGTGGAATGAGTTAGGGATGACTTTGACAGCCGAAGAGTTTATATACATGTATCACCTGAAGAAGGATCCTAAGAGGGGTAGATTTAGGTCCAGTGGGTGGTACTATGCTTCCTCAAAGAAAGGAAAAAACGTCATTGCAGGAGATCATAATTCCAACAAAGCTGAAGGGTGGAAAAGTAAATGGAATTTGGCAACAAGGAATTGGGAAGCACCTACTAATGAGCCTCATTCATTTCCAGTCCCCACACATTATAGGACCTTAGGTCTTTGCATGCATTCTTCTTTCCTCTTCTTTTTTTATTTTTATTTTTTTACTAAAACTAACCTCTTTGTTCGCAGGTAACTTACGCTTCAAAGAGGTGAGCTCAGGGTTATTCAGTCGCATTGAATTTGCCAAAATCAACCAGCTGCAGACAGAAGCTACAAGAACTTACTGGAGAAGGTTTCCGTGTACTTTTCCCGTGGGGCCTTGTTTGGTGAAGGTTTGTACCATTTACTTCCTTCTTTTCTTTAAAGTGTTAGCATGTTAAGCTAACCATTTTAATTTTGTGTAGGAAATTCAACTCGGCCCACCATGACTATGGAAGGGATGAAGAAGAAATTGAACGAGATGAGGAAGAATGGGGTAGGAGAGAAGAGGGGGAATGATGGATCAGAAGGTTCCCAAAGTAAGAAGAGCAAGTCTTCGGGACTGTCCTTACCTCCTTTAACCCCATCATCTCTCCCCTCTGGATCACTAACTCCTACGGGATCGTATAGTACTTCTACACCATATATTTTAGGCTCTTCCCGGGTATCTACCTCTGGCTCTGGTTACTCTGTTAGGCCGCCTTCAGGTTCCTCCTTCGGGTCTCCTACTCAGTTGCAAGGATCTGGCTCGTCTATTCTTCCTTCTCAGCTACCTTATATAGATGCTTCAGCCCAGACCCTCGAGGGTTCTTCCTCTATCTCAGTGTCTGTTCCTCCTGAGTTATCCTATTTCGCCAAGTGTTCGACAAAGATATTTTCTCCTGCGGCAATTAATGAGATGGAAACAATTTCTTCTGATGTCCAAGATTCATTGCTCACCACTTTGGGGGTAAAGGTAGGACCAACTATCCTTGTTTATTTATTATATGTATACCTTTGAGTAACCCTCTCTCTCTCTTTTTTTTTTTAGATGGGGTACTTGGCGCTGAGACAACAAGCTACTATGGCTCAACTACGCTCAGAGGTCATCGACTTGAGGCGAGGGGTGATGGATTAGAGGGTGACCATCAGTGAGCTTGAGGAGAGGACAAGACGTTCAGATGCTGATAGCAAGCTTGAAGATGATATTATTCAGAAGCTGAAGGATAGCCTATCTAAATCAGAGACCAGGATTAAGGAATTGGAGAGTGATGCAATGGAGTCAGAGGAGATGAACAAGAAGAATATTAAAGACTTGGAGGAAACCATGGTACAACTAGAGAAGAATAGTGCCAAAGCACTTCAGGAGCTGAATAGCCTAAAGTCTTCTACTGACGAGACCATTGAGACTGAGGTTGTGCAACAGCTGAATGCATGCCTTAGTCAGATTGAGCATAGGTATCCTGATCTTGACCTTTCATGGGTATATGAGGTGGAAGCTCCTTCCGGAGGTACTGGTACCGGAGACACTCCTGCAGGAGGCATTGATGGTGCAGAGGATCCTGCAACTTAGATTGTTTAATGGTGATTTTGTAGAGTTTCTTAGACTCCTGTTCACTATTGACTTTATAGAGTTTATTGAACTCTATGTTTTAGTGGCCACTTTTATTGAGTTTTTCAAATTCCTTATAGAGTTTATAAACTCCATCTGCTTAGGATTTTTATTTATGGTTTACTTTTATATCCTGCTTACTTTATATTAAATTATCGCAAATAGTTATTGCATTTAATGTACTTGAGCCGTACGAAGTGCATGTTGGCCCCCAGTTTTTGTTTTTTTTTTGCACAGGATGTGGATAAGGAACTGTCTTGAATATAAATTCATTGCATTAATTCGAAAGTACAATGCTTGTGAATGTGACAACCTACTTTAGAAGCAAGTGTACTCACTTGGAGGAAATAAAAATCAAAGATAGAAATTACTCAATATCCTAAACTATTTACAGATAGTAGGCCTGAGTTTCATTGGTAATAGTTTCGTAGGTGCTCTGATTTTCAGGGATGGGGCAGAGGTTTTCTATTCATATTCTCTAGCTGATAGGTTCCTGAACGAAGGATCCTAACCACTCTGTAAGGCCCTTCCCAGTTGGGACCCAGGGGGCCTGCTCCAGCTTCTTTGGTGTTGATCATCACCTTACGCAAAATCAGATCCCCGACTTGGAAGCTTCTATACTTTACCCTTGAGTTGTAGTACTTGGTCACCTTCTGCTGGTAAGCTGTAACTTTAACCTCAGCAGTGTTCCTTAGTTCTTCAATTAGATCCAGGCTGACTTGAAGATTTTCATCATTCTGCGTAGGCTCGAAATGTGTTCTTCTAAAGTTGGGCATCCCTACTTCAACCGGTATCATTGCTTCGGCTCCATATGCCATGGAGAAAGGGGTTTCTCCCGTTGAGGTCCTTGTTGTGGTCCTGTACGCCCAAAGCACATAACGTAACTCTTCCGTCCAGACTCCTTTTAGCTTTTCTAGCTTCACCTTCAGATTATCTTTTATAATCTTATTTATGGCTTCAACCTGCCCATTAGCCTGTGGATGTGCTGGCGAAGAGAATACGTTTTTAATCCCGAGAGTTGAGTAGAATTCTCAAAACTTGGCATTATCAAACTGCTTCCCATTGTCAGTTACTATAGTGCGGGGAATGCCGTACCTGCAGATAATTGACCTCCAGATAAAATTTGTAGTTTTGTACTCTGTGATAGTAGCCAGAAGTTCTACTTCTACCCACTTGGTAAAATAGTCAACTGGTACAATGGCAAACTTGAGTCCACCTTTTCCTGTTGGGAGTGGTCCTATAACATCGATTCCCCATTGGGCAAAAGGCCATGGACTCCTTATGGCGGTAAGCTCCGCCGGTGGTTGGTGGGGAATAAAGGAGTAATGTTGACACTTGTCGCATCTCTTTACAAACTGCAGGGCATCATTATGCATGGTAGGCCAGTAGTACTCCTGCCTAATCATTTTATGTGCTAGCGCCCTTCCTCCAGAGTGGTTTTTGCAGATGCCTTCATGGATCTCCCTCATTACGTAACCTGCTTCTTCATCAGTAAGACATCTTAAAAAGGGCGCACTAAATCCTCTCTTGTATAGTACGCCATCAAGTAAGGTGTACCTTGTTGACTTGCACTTTATTCTCATCGCTTCCAGCCTATCTTCTGGGAGCTCCCCATCTCTCAGCCATCTTATAATAGGGCTCATCTATGACTCCGCAATGTTAACAGGATATACTTTCTTTCCTTTCGTTAAGATGCTTGGCTGAGGCAAGAACTCCACCTGGATGGTTCTATAAAAACTAACCCCTGGTGCTGAAGCTAAACGAGCTAAGAAATCTACATTGGTGTTTGCAGATCTTGGGATCTGCCTGACTTCAGATAGATAAGCTGTCATCCTCTCATCCTTAGTCTGATATGCTGAAGTCACTTGGTTCACAACCAGCTGTGAGTCGCTATATACAACTAATTTCTGCACTCCCAATGCTGGTGCTAACCTCACCCAAGAAGGTCAGACTCACCGTTGTTGGAGGCCAGGAAGCCAAAACACAGAGCATACTTGATCCTTGCCTGTTTTGGTGTGGTAAGAACTAGCCCTGCTCCACTCTCTTGGGTATTGAAAGATCCATCCACATACAGAGTCCAAGTTCTAATGGACGGAGAAGGATCTGAAAAATCAGAATTTGAGTTGAGGCAGAGAACGCTTTTGTACCCTGAAATTAACGACGAAATCGCTAACGCTTTTGATGGCCGTCCTGGGTTTGTATTTGATGTCGAACTCTTCAGTCTCAATTGCCCACTTGATTAATCTTCTAGACAGATCTGGTTTGCTGAGTACCTACCTCAATGGCTGATTTGTTGGCACTACGATTACATGCGCTTGGAAATAGGGCCTCAATTTCCTACAAGAGATTATCAAGGCCAAGGCCAACTTTTCTAGATCCGGATATCTTATTTCAGCATCCAGCATGGCACGGCTGACATAATAGATAGGGCGCTCCACTCCCGCTTCTTCCCTCACCAACACTGAACTTACTGCTGTAGTAGAAACTGCTAGATATAGAATTAGGTCTTCCCCAACCAGCGCCTTAGAAAGAAGAGGAGGTGAGCTCAGGTAGGCTTTAAGTTGCTGAAATGCTGACTCGCACTCTTCAGTCCACTGAAACTGCTTCCCACCACGTAACGCTTTGAAAAACGGAAGGCACTTGTCTGTAGCCCTCGAGACGAACCTATTGAGCGCTGCGACTCTTCCTGTAAGTTTATGCACATCTTTTATGCTTCGAGGGGACTTCATCTCCATGATAGCTTTAATTTTGTCTGGATTAGCCTCTATGCCCCTCTGGTTGACCATAAAGCCAAGGAACTTCCCAGAAGCTACTCCAAATGCACACTTTTTAGGGTTAAGCTTCATTTTATATTTTCGTAGCTCGTCAAAGCTCTCCTTCAAGTCTGCTACATGGTTCACTGCCGCTCTACTTTTCACGAGCATATCGTCCACATAGACTTCCATTGTTTTCCCAATTTGGTCTGCAAACATTCTGTTCACCAGGCGCTGGTATGTTGCTCCTGCATTCTTTAGTCCAAAAGGCATTACAGTGTAGCAATACAACCCTCTGTTAGTTATGAATGCCGCTTACCGGTCCGCTTCATGCATTCCGACCGTTGTAGCCAGTATGCGCCCATGAAACTCGGCTCATGACCAATTGAATATTAACCGGTCAATTCGTGGTAAAGGAAAGTAATCCTTGGGATATGCTTTATCGAGGTCCAGAAATCAATACAGACCCTCCAATCTCCATTTGCCTTTTTTACAAGCACCACGTTTGCCAACCATTCTGGGTAATTCAATGGTCTTATGAATCCAGCCTTAAGGAGTTTCTGAACTTCCTCTTCGATTGCGGCATACCTCTCTTTATTAAACATCCTCCTCTTCTGAAAAACAAGCTTAAAGTTTAGGTCAACATTAAGCTGATGTACAATTATGTTTGGGTCAATACCTGGCATATCCTCGTGACACCATGCGAAGACATCCATGTTGTTCTTCAGAAACTCGAGAAACGCAGCCTTTACTTCTAAGGTAAGCAAGGTACCGATCTGAAGCACCTTATTTAGGCTTTTAGGAGACAGAACCACTTTCTCCAATTTTTCTGCTGGTTCAGCTCGAGCTTCTGACTTATGGTTCTTTTGTATCTCGTTCAAGACTTTATGATTTTCTTGGATCAGCTCCGTAGGCCTTGCTTGGGGACTCTGAGATTGGATCTGGATCCCTGCCCCATCACCAATTTGCATTACTTTGTCTTTCCCTCTAAGTGCATTGACATAACATTTTCTTGCTTCATGTTGGTCTCCTCAATCGACACTGCCTTTCTCTCTGGAAACTTCATTACTAGGTGGTAAGTCAAGTAACCGCCTCGCATTGTTTAGAAAAGGCCTTCCAATAATCATGTTGTAAACCAAGCGGCGATTAACAACTAGAAATTTTACCATAACCGGCTTGGTTGGTAGTAACTCCCCGCAGCTATCGGGAGGGTGATGCAACCCTCTAGTATAATTCTTTCTCCCGCGAACCCGAATAGAGGGGCTGATGCTGGATCTATTTTCTCTTTTCCGATGCCCATCTGCTTGAAGGCATCCCAAAGATAGGATGTCGAACTCCTATTGTCCACCAAGATCCTTCTAACCATGCAATGGCTACGCTCATGTGGTTACCACCAGCATCATCATGGATGATGCACTCCTCAACCAGATCCAGTAAATGCTATCGAGTAAGGTTCAACTTTTATTTTCTTTTCGGGCGCCAGGTCAAGTTGACCTCTTGATATTCAGATGGTGGGTACCCCGCTGTCCGAGAATAGGCTTTCAGTGCCCTGTTGGAGCTCATGCTACCTCCTTCAACTATCATACGGATCTCAGTGGGAGGTTCTCTTTCACGACTTGCTTGCTCGACCCCTAGCGGGGGCTTGTGGTTTGCCTCTTGTTGCCGATCCCTATGCCTTTGCCCCCCAGCTACAAAATTTCTCAAAAATCCCCTGCGAATAAGGGCTTCATTTCATCCTTCAAGCGCCACACGCCTTCTGTCAGGGCTATGATCTTTATGAAACGGGCAATACTTGGTTTTGTCCCTCTTTTTCGGCGGAGTCTTTATCTTTGCTGGCCATTTTAGTAGATTGTCATCCCGAATTTGCATGAATACTTGGTCAGCAGATGTAGTTAACGGGGTATAGTGTTGAAAGCGTCCCTTTGGAGCTCTGGGTGGTTTTACACTGTTGTTTGATTCACCCTTGCCTCTTTTATGCTCAGTGGGTCGCCTGTCTGGGCTTCTCTTTCTCTTTTCCCCAGATTTTGTCATCTCATCACCAAGTCAGGGTCTCAAAGATTTGCATATTTCGCGCACATCAATTCCTGAAAGTCCTTAGGATCATTTTTCCCCAGTGACCATAGTAGCTTGCTTGGTTTCAGGCCAGCCATCATGGCACTCAACATCAAGTCATCACTACAACCATCTATACGGAGAGCCTCCTTATTGAAGCGTGTAATATAATCTTTTAGGGTTTCATCTCTTCCCTGCTTAACAGTAAAGAAGTATGATTTTGGCCTCTTTACTGACTTTGCAGCTCTAAAATGGGATACGAAAACCTGACTTAACTGAAGAAAAGAGGAGATAGAATCTGATTTGAGCAGTCTATACCACTGGCGAGCAGTCCTAGAGAGTGTAAGTGGGAAGCCCTTGCACATGGTTGACCCTGCTGCACCATGTAGCTCCATCCAAGTGCGGTAACTCTCCAAGTGCTCAATTTGGTCTCCGCTTCTGTTGTAAGGTGGAAATTGCGGCATGATGAATTTGGGAGGAAGAGGAGCTCGCAGAATCTCCTCAGTAAACGGTGACTTTACTTCATCCAGATCTCCGCAGCTTGAATGTTGCAAAGCTGCTTCTTTAGTTGCTGGATTTCTTCCTCCACCTTTTTTAAGGGCTGTTCCTTCTCTCGAAGCACCTTGTCCGTAACCTTCTCTCTCATCTCATCCATTGCTTCCTCAAGGATACTCTGAACTGCTGCACGTTTGGCTTCTTGGTGTGAGCCCTCCTCCAATAAAATATTTTGATCTTCTCTGTTGTTTCCACCTACATGGCTACAAGCACCCTGAAGAGCCTTCCCATCTTGACGGTTTGAACTAGCTTGACCGCTATGGGCAACTTGGTGGGTGTTAAGCGCGCCTGCCTTAGGAGGTGCTGGAGGATCCTGTAGCCTTTGGATAACACCTGGAGGAAGACACTTCAAGACTTGCTCAACGCTCTGCGCGAGATTCCCCACGACGTTTTCAAGAGTGGCAAGACATGGTCAGCCTGGTCAGCCTTGGTTCCTCCGGGGTACATTATCATTCAGGTCACTGGTTATGAATGTCGAGGCTCAAGAGGCGATTTGTCTCTTTGCCTAGGTACTGAGGAAGTTTCAGATTCGGATACCATTGTGTTCGTGGTAACTGTGGGTTCCCACAGACGGCGCCAAATGTTTTTGCTAAAAAACATATTAAAGCCTTACTTCTGTTTAGAAGGGTATTTTGGGTGGTTTAGACGCTTTTAAAACCTGAAAACAAAAAAGAAAGTCAGGACCTTGGGGCACCGGTGTGGTACCGGCCAAAGGCACTCCGACGCTCAAGTCAATAATTTAGTTCTTAAAGATAGAATTGCAGAGTTTCTGTAAGGCTTCAGAATTACTTAACTGAATGGGGTGCCTTTGAGGTATTTATAGGAGAGGAGGTGAAGTGTTCCTTGCACCTCACGTTTCATTACCTCCACTATTCCTAACCACCTATGGAGTGGGAATGTGGAGTCAGTTAAGCTCCCTTCAGAAAGTAAGTGGGACGACTCCCCGTGGAATGTGGGAGTTATTTCCACTACGTCCAGAAATTCATCAGGGTGGATTAGTGTGCTATCTTCTAAAAGATCTCTGAAATCTGGGCTTTATTTTAGCTTTTGTATCTGGACTGAGGCTCACATTTTTACTTAAGCACTCCAGACTTAATAATTTGGGCTTGGGCTTCAGTTGAAGCTGGGCTTAATATAAAATCCTATAATAATGTTTATTGTTGACCTTTTTTATTTTTTAATGTTGAAGGTATGTTTTGTTAAATATTGATTTCTTTAGCATGTTTAATTTTATGAAATTTAAGCAGACTCTCTGTTATATAATTTTTATAAATTTGTGACATAATTTGTTCTAGAGTTTGCTCTCAGTTCTTCTCTGATCCCTTTGCCCTTAAGGTGTTTGATAATATTTCTAAGTGTTTTCTTAGTTTCGACTTCTGCTTAAAACGAATATTAATGCATTGTTTACCTAATTACTTGCTTTGCAATTGCTAGTTTGACCTTAATCGTAACTTTCCCTTCTCTTTTCAATTCAATTCTTAATTTGGGGCATCAAAACAGCATTAATTTTGGTCTTCTTGTATGAACCCTTTAGTTAATATAATGGTCTTTTGCTCAATGTTTGATTTGTGTCACTTAACCAAGTAGGAAAATTATATTTCCATGAAAAGTTTGTTTTTACTTAATTGTTATTTGTGCCCAGTTTAAGTGACTGGATTTTATCCCAAAAAATGGTGTGGTTGAATTGGATATGGACGCTTGAATTCTTTAGTCCATCTTAGTGTGCCTTAAGATTGAAGGTTGAGTTTGTTGTTATATATGTACTGTGATAAAATTTTGCACCTCGAGTTGCTTATGTCATTTATGTTTGAATTTTGTAGTTTGTGGTTAAATGATTAAATGTGTGATGTAATTTACACTTCGGTCTCGTATTGCTTTGAGTGTCTAGAAGCTCTCTTTCGGACTTTAAAAGTTTACATTCACAATTTCTATTTACAGTGACTTTATACTTTTCTTGATAGCAAAAAGAACTTAAACTATATTGTTGACAAAATTCTATCTTAATATAATAAGTAGAACTTATCTCATGGTTGACATAATTTTCTGCATGTTGGTATTTGTAAATTAAAGACAACTATTCAGAAACTTCAAAATTTAGCAATGAAATGTTGATTTTGTTGTTCATAAACATTTAGTTTAACTTCATTGACCTAAATAGTTCATTCCTTCCGAGATTTGTCATAAGTACATGTAGTTGTTTATTAATTTATGCGTTCAGCCAATATTACAATAAGAAAAGCTATTATTCTAGGTGGCTTCGTCTTCATTACATAGTGGTAACTCGCAATGGCTAAAATGGCCACTTGTTCGCATCACCCGAGTTTTCATCAAGAAATGGGCAATTGTTCGCATGCATCTGTTGGAAACATTATTAGACAAGTTGGTCCTTTCTGATTACATTCAGTTCAGTGGGGTTTGCAAATCATGGAACTCCATAGTTTTGAATCACAAACAAAAGCGCATGCGGCTAAGCAACCATCAATTTCCATGGCAATTGATAATTCATTTGGGCTATGAAGATGGCCAAAAGACTTTTGTTTTATATGAATTTTTTGCTTGCACCAGAATCACCAATTTCCAATTGCATATTCCTCATGAATACAATAGCTATGACTGTTGTGGTTCATCACATGGATGGTTGTTTTTCCGGGTGAAGAAATTGGAAATATTTGTAATCATAAACCCACTTTTAGGTACCATCTTTCATCTTCCAAAACTTATTAGTAGGAGATTTCATAGTGGAAGGTTTATATTGTCAAATGACCTATGTTTTGGTTCTTTTGAAGTTCTTGCCACTAATTATTTTTGCAACAACCCCAATTGTTAGGTTGGTTTTTATGAAATTGTGATTTAAAGCATGATTTTGGTTGATTAAAGCATGTTTCATGAAATTGATTGATGGAATTGATGGAGAAATCAATGTGATTAGACTTGTATAAGGGGCTGGCCATGTGTAGGGCAATTATGTCAAAATTTTACATATGAGGACATTTTGGTCTTTTCACATGAAAAGGGTATTTTGGGTATTTCTAAAAATTGCAAGGGTATTTTGGTCAATATGCATGCAAGGGATAAATGGGATTTTTAAAATTGATCATGGGTGTTTTGGTCACTTTGCATGTGAGGATATAAATGGAATTTTTAAAACGGTTAATGGCATTTTGGTCTTTTGACATGTGGGGATATAAATGTAATTTTTGAAATTATCGAGGGTATTTTCATCATTTTTAATATGAGAGGTAAAGTTAAAAATATTTGAAATTGAAAGGGTATTATGGTCTTTATCAAATTCTAAGTTATTTTATTATAAATATATAAATCAATTATTTGATTATTGATTTATATGTATTTATTCAAATATTCTATTTATAGTTTATTTAAATTATTTATTTATACAATGGCTTGTATAGTTGTAAATATAGTTGTATTTTACAAAATACGTATATTTTATCTATATATTTATTAAATATACATAAATGTATTTTGTATAAGTTTATGTATAAAAATAATTAGTTATATATTAAAATGGGAAATAAATTTTTTATTTATACTTAACAGTATTTTTATGCATGGAGGCATGTGTATATAATTATATATATGTATAAGTTGAGTTTGTGTGCATGTATATGTGTATAAAATTTGTGTATACATATATGAGTGTGTATATACGTATTTGTGTATATATACGTGTATGTGAATATGTATTTATATGTGTGTATAATTATATATGTATTTATATATACACATGTGTTTATAATTGTGTTTATAAATGTATATGGATGGAAAGATATGTACGTATTGGAATGGTTCTATGTATGTATCTGGCTGGAAATTATTATTTTTGTTATTTTACCGAGGGTAGGATGGTAATTAGTCATATACCTATTGAGGGGTATTTTGGTAATTTTTCATATACTCGAGGGGTATCTTGGTCATTTCCGAGATGACCAATAGTATTTCGATAATTACATCAGTGTGATTGAGCGATTTGAAATCATTGGTTTGAGTAGAGGCATTTCAGTAATAACACTTGTCAAAAGGGACGGTTTGGTAATTATGTATTTTGTTACGTGGTTTGTTATTACTTATACATTGTGGCATGAACATTCATTTGCATAAAGCAATTTATAAGATTTATTATTTTATGTGAAATGAAAGATTTTTCCCTGAGAGTTTGTGTTTTCAAAATGGTTGCACTCAAAGGATGGTGCATGGTTTTAAACCCTGTTTTAAAAGTTCTATGAATTACTGACCACATACAGTGGTGGGTTGCCCGGAACAGTGTTTCATCCGCATACCAATAAAGGGCGTGGTGTTTTGTGTGGCCTCATGAAATGCGGAAAGAGAGTGAGCTATTCGATTAAAATAAAGAGGGGAAAATGATGATTTTATGTGTATGGTTGTACACTACATAACATAGCATTCGTATATGCATCTAGTTGCCTACTAAGTGATTTATCACTCACTGTTGTTTGCTATCGTGTGTGATAGGTAAATCCAAAGCTCAACAAAAGGGGTTTGGTGGTGATGTGAGACCTGGAGAGGCATAACATTGTACAGTGTTCTTCCGCATTTTCCTTTTTTTTTATATATTTTGGGTAAGGATACTCTGTGTTTAATTAAATACTTTACTTATTTTAAAGTATTATTATTTTATAGTGTGGTTTGCAAAACGGTCCAAAGAGTAAAGAAATGTTTTAATACTATCATGACATTGTCCAAAATAGTTTTTAATTATAAATTGAGTTTGTGTTTAAAAGGAAAAAAAAAATTTTTTACATAGTAACTATACCTTGCTTGAGAATGTATGCTTGAGTAAGGGGGTGTTACACTCTTTATATGATTATCTGCACGATTAACTAATTGCTATTCTTTCTTTGTATAGCTACTGCGTTCATTTTAGTGTTGGAGTTTAATACACTTTATTACCTTCTAACTTGACATAATTTTGATTAGGGTCAACTTGAATTTTTTCTTTCATTTGACATCCTTTAATTAAAATTTTTAGTTTGATTCAATTAGAGCCCTCCAAATTTATCCAAATTTCACAAATCCATTATAAAAAAACGTAACTAAAATGTTTAAATTCCTGACGAAGAAGAATCATTATTATTGTTTACCCAATAATTTGAAAGAGTTTCAAGGTAGGTGTCTCACATACACTTGATAATTGGGACAGTTCAGTTATATTTTTGGGCAAGTGATTTGGAAAAATGCCCTTGACGAATTAGATTGAAAACTAGAGGGTTATAAGTTAAAGGAAAAAATTTCAAAGGTCCTGATTGAAGAAGCACTACAAGAAATATTTTGATTAATCACAAACTTAAAAAACGTACCTGAAAATTAAATAGCTACGGAATATCATACCTCAATCCCATATGGCAACAATTTAGTTTTAAGCTACTAAAATGCAATTTCGTGACTAAATATAGCATATTTAGTTACGATAAATGTGTTGTAAGTAAATATGCACCTTTACTTATGATTAATGTCGTTACTAAATGATATTTTTTTCGTAACTCAATAGTCATTTCGTAAGTAAATGAGACCTAATATGTTGATGATTTATCCAATTTGTAACGAAATTATGCTATTACTTACAATTACTATTTTGTTGTTATTTGCTTAATGGTATGAAATCAAATTTCGTCGCTACACATCAGTTACAATTTAATATCTATGTGCAAAAGGTAGCTACGATTATAAAATTTGTGACTAACCATTTAGCTATGAAAATATTATTTGCAAATAAATTAGCTTTAATTACAATTTTTTTTTGTCATTGTTTTTTTTAAGGTTACGATCAACTTATAAATGTTATTTTGTTACAAACGCTCAAATTTTGAAAGTGTTTGGATTGCATTTACAAAAGAACATTATATCAATTCAATAATACTTACAATTGTCTTTGTAATTACTCTTCGAAAAATTAAATAATATCTAATTTACTTCATTTAATAAATTAAAAACAAATTATTGTTTGTATACCTGTCAAATAAGTATAACATGACAATTCAAATTCTAACTCCTGCAACATTGCATAATACATATACCATATTTAGATTAATAGATGAAATATTACCAGCATCTGCAATGACATCTACATCATGGATCATACAATTAACACTTAGCATAATATATACTTGAGCAGCAAACATGCCTAATTAGTCTTTAACAAACATCAAAATATTATCCTTGCCTTTCAAGTCTACATGGTCTTTTCATCAACTACCACTCCAAAGTGAAGTTGTAGGAAAGACCATTGCAAATGTGTTTTTTTTCCAAAACATCATATTCCTAATATTAGATCTGACATAATTGGATAGATTTTACGTCCTAATTTGTCTTACCAAAATTAGTATATCCAAGTCCCAAAATAACTTCTGTCACTTCTATATTTGCTTTCTCAAGTTCATCCTCCTATCAATGATTCAATCATCTGCAAAATAGAGAAGCATAGTCTCAGTTCAAATAAATTATGCCACCAATTCACATGCATATGAAAAATCACACTTGCTAAATGGCATTAATTTTTGTGTGTCAGTTCACATGGAGAAAATAAAGACAATGGCATTTTCATTATGAAAAAATATTGAAAACAAAAATTTTTACTACTCATTCATGATTGCTTTCTATGTCATTCATGAAAGAAGGTAGGGAGCTATTAATACTCCACCCTTGTCCCTCATAATGTTGTCTCATATGTGCTCGTAGCTTCTCATCTATGGATGCTTCCATCCCATCTTGACGTGCTTTCAACTCGGCCACTTGCTTAACCAATTCTTCATTTATTTTTTCTGCTGTGTTAGCCCTTTCTTTAGCAACCTTTAGCTATTCCTCAGCAATTCTCAAAGCTTTTGATGGTGGTTTTGGGCCTGGACTACACCACAAACATAACCTGACCTTAGAGGAAAAAGAAGGTTAAATATCTCATCAATTGTCAGTGGAAGACCTTCGGTATCAGCTTTCTCTTTCATTTCTAGCATTTGGTTATGTAAAATACATTTACATAGTCATGAAACTGGTTAAATAACAAAGTAAATTGAGTACTTCTTTTAGCTTTAACAACTGCAATTATACTCACATATATCTCTTCTGATTTTGCAACACTCCATTTCTCTGTCTTTTTATTGAAATGTGTTTCAAACCAGAGTTGGATTCTATCAAGTTGTACACCATCTTTCATCTAAAAAACACAGTAGATGTGTCATTATCTTGAAACAAATATAAATTATGACTCTCTATTTGCTATAAAAAAAATGAAACTAAATTTTTCACCAAGTCTTTTGAAACACGAGCAAATGATTTTGGGCCGGAACAATGATGTGTTTGTCAAGCTGCCCTGTTACGATTGTTTATTGCACTTCTTTTCTGTTTTCAATCATTGCACATATAAGAGTTTGACAAATTAGGTTGCTATCAACTTAATAACATTTTGCAGCTACATATGCTTTCTAGGTGAACAAATAACAATTAATCACATTGCCAATTGACAGTCTCCAATTCTAAATAATATCAAAGGTTTAGATGCTTACAACATATTGTGGACTAGAGAAATGCTCACAGAGTATCGGCCACTCTTCTACTTTCACTTCCTTAGGCTTATTCAGCAGGGCTTCCTCTTTTGTTTTGAACTTCAGAAAGTGCTTATGTAGCTTGTGTTTATATGTTCGATACATACGGCCTATTTCCCCAAGAATTGCCTCTTTAGTATGTTCATCCTCTCCTATGTCGAATGCTTTCTACATATGGACACCAAATATAGTCCTAACTATTATTAGTGGAAGTCTAAACATTTCCTTGTTATTAAAATCATGACATGCTAGTGAAACACTTTCATAAGTATAGGATGCTGATAATACCATGCTAGTGTAGTTGTAAAGATTTAAAAAAGTGTTATAGTTATGTCTTGCATTTAGGGTTTTTACTTTAATAATTAACACTGTGAAGCAATATGTGAAGGAGCTACTAACAGAGAATGATGTAATTAGGTGTGTCTCAAAATCTTCACATATAATTTCAAATTATTAACTATAATGAAGGTGAGAAACTAGCCAAAACAACACCTACATTTCAATTAACCACCAAAACCATACACATAGTAAATGCTAATTTGGAGACAAAATTTTAATCCTATTTCTAGATCCTTTAATTATTATTATAAGAAAGATATACCACACTTCCACTAACCACATAAAATTATGTTTGCACCACAGATGGATAGGAACAATATTGCAATTAATCTTCCAAAGCACACAGCCACATATAAATTGTTTAAAATATCAATTCTACTAAGCAAGGAGTAAGTACTCCTATGTATGAGCTATAGTACTACTACACAATAAGTGAATTTTACTATACAATAGGTAATACTAATAAATGATATATTATAAGTCAGAGAATTATCTTGATGGGCAAATCACGATGAAATCTGAAATATAACGTATTAAAGCAGAATGCAAAGAAACACATTTCACTAATACATATGGAATCAAATGTTCACCTCAATAAGTAATAGTCCTACAAAACCAAGTATAACTACTGCATCAGCAACAAAATTTTTGGTTTATTTATTATTTTTTAAGTAATTAAGAGGATTGTACACATTAATGGTGAAATTGGTATCTTTCACTTCTTAGTATCTGGTAAATCAGGGATGCTATAATATTTCTTTCTGTATTCTGATTACAAATACAAATTCTTCAATACCATTATCGTGTATTTAATCAGCATGTCTGTTTAATTAAATTATAATATTTAAATAAGTAAAACGCAAAAAGTAGGCGAAATGATTGTCTTGTTAAAAGAAACAAGAAATGGAATCTAACTTATGTTAAGCACATTTATATACTTCAAATGTAATTAATATGATGATGTAACATCCTACTGTGAATATAATTGCATTATGAGTTGTAAAAAAACAAACCTTCATCTCATCATGCAGTTTATCTCCATTTTCCCTTTTTACATCTTTTCACCCTTTCATAGTCATTGGTGCAAACCCACATACAATACAACCTTCTTCTATTATCAGCATTTGACTATTAACTCCTACTAGTCTCATGATGTCTTCTACATGTCAACAACCAATTTTATATCTCTGTTCTTGAATTTTGTCAGTTCTTTACCAATTGTTTTGGTACGCTTATTCTGCAAACTTCGTACACTTTCTGCTCTCGTTACAATAAGAATCATATATGGAATCATAAGAAAACTTGAAAATTAATATAAATAACAAATCCAAAAACAGAGGTGATATTTGCTGTATAAAACTTTCCTATTGAACATCAAATATTTATCAAATCCATCTCAACTTTAAAGATTATAATTTGTAAGAGTAATAATATAAAGCTTGACAAACATGAAATTGTAAAGAGGGACCACGCAAGATAAGATATGCTATTGTTAAATGATATGAATTTATAACTTTAGTAAAACACCAAAAATAAAATATGTCAGGTGATTGAGTTGGCACTTCAACGTGAACATATCAAACCACATACTGGATTTATGATATATGCAATTAAAACGATATGCAAGCACTATCTTATTGCTTTACATTGTTGACAATTAAAATTAAAAGTGCTTAGGAAGTTTGTGTTTAGTACAAAGTCATTTACAATTTCAACTTACCCATATTTTCCACTCCAGTTGCATTGTCCCTACCATAACTATTTCCATCAATTGATGGTTCTCTACTGTCAGTGAAGGAAGTTTCTCTTCCTTCTTCACATCCTATAACATTAAGGAGTCATTAATCATAGTTGTATATGTATTCACATCTTTATTATCTATATTAATTTATAAAGTCAACCTTCTTCATCTTCATAAGCTACTGCATCTTCATTGAGGTCGTCATTGGGAGTTGACTTAGAAGGATCCTCCCTTACTTACATGTACAGGTTTCATATATTAGTAGTATATTAATTAAATCAAAGATAACATAAACATATATAGGTAAAACATCAATTATGAAACACAATTGTGATTGACAATTATATATATACCTTGTAAAATTTCCTTTACTAGATCCAATTTTTTTCTAGGGCTACATCTCAGCAGACCTGCAGAGGTAAAGAAATTACTTGTCTTATTAATGACGATATCAATTTATGTATAACATTTTCAAATTGCTTGTTATAATAATTCACTAATTATTTTAAGAAAATGTGTGAGATCCAAATTTATGGTCTCCAAATCTTTTTCAAATGACATGGCATTCATTGGGTATGTACACATGACAGATTAGGTTTTAAATATTAATTAAAATTATTATGTGATAATCAATAATTAATATAAAATTAATAATTTGGAACCCATAACATCTTTCTTATTTTAATTACAAAGACGATGATTCTATATTGGTAGGTGAAAAATCATTAAATGCTCAAAGTAGAATTATCTGTTCTATATATACATCACCATATGCTATGTGGCTGAAACATAGTGTGATTATGGCCTATGCATGATCTAAAAAAAAAAAATAAAAGAAAGAATTTTAAAAAAAGTTGCAATAAGCATGTTGGATGATGATCATCATTAATATATATAGCAAAGAGGTTGTACGTAAATATTGCCAAATAAAATGCAAAGAATGAATTAAAACATGATTTTTATATGCAAGTAGATGGAACGTGGCAATTAAAATTTGATTTCATTAGATAACACATTTGGTACTTCTATTATTATATATATATATATATAGCTATATATATGCAATATATATTTTCAAATGTAATATTAATTAAGAAGTAAAAGAAAATGCAATTAATAGAATGCGAAAAAAATTAAGATTTTTAATTTCTTAACTAAATTAATATGAAAACCAACATTTATGACACAAGTAAATAGGAAATTTCATATATTTGAGTGAATTAACTTATGTAGACATCTCAATATTATACTATCCAATGTATTTATGCATGTATAATTTTTATGTGTGTTTGAATATATAGAATATTACTGCTAATTTATAAAATTAACTGCCAATTCTTTTATGTTTTTTCTATTATTTTTTTGGCTTTTATGGTGTATCATCTACATTTTTATAAAGGAGGAAAAACAAAATGAGAAACACAGATTTGCAAGCAAAGGTAGCTTTTGGGCTACAAACTTTTTTTGGTTGGATAATTTTGGTCATTTTCGAAAACTCAACAAACTTTGTTAAGTAATTGCATATTATACTCTATTCTTTTTTATTATTTTTTGCAGAGTGAGTGTTTGGTAAGGCAAGACCAGCCATCTGATTGTCTATTTCTTTTTACTATTATTTTTTCTTTCATAAAAATTTTATTTTTATCAGCCACCTATATATCTAACTAAAGTTATAGGTGGATATTACCAAAATAAAAAATAAAAACTAAAGTTATAGGTGGAGAACATGAATTCGAAGGATGTATCTAACTAAAGTGAGTATATGACATTAAGTACCTTTCATCTTAATATTCACATGTGATGGCCTTCCCACTTGCTGATTATTTGGAGGACTGGTACGTGCTGAAATTGAACTGGATGTCCCAATTATTTTTTTCCCAACTGGACCTTCATTTTGTTTAAGCTTCTCAATCACTACTTTTTTATCTTCTTGTATTTTTGCATAAGAGCCACGGGTTTGGATGAAACTTCGAGTTCCACTTCCTTCATTATCAGCTGCAACATCATTAGTTGTAGGATTATCTCTGACAGACGCAGGTAGTTGCCTGAATTTTCTTGGACTTGTATGTGTTGGCATCATAATTCCACGTCCTCGTCCTCTGTTTCCAGCTGATACTTTCCTCACATTTATCCATGCAGATTTTTTTATTTCAAATAAATGCAACAACAAATCAGTTAGCATTATCAAAAGTATTAAGTATTTCATGTTACATAAACTATGATAAGTATGATTAGAATACATCACCTTCACTTGGACTAGGTCCCTATATGACTCTAAGACCATATTTACTTTGACTTTGTCCAACTTGTGATCCCTCATATACCGGGGATGAGCCTTTCATACCACTTTTGTCCTTAGTTGTAGCCCCCATTTGGCCACTAGCTTGTTTCTTTGAATTTTTTGGATCAACAGGTGCCATTACCTATTTAACAACATTTCAATCATGTAAAAAATATATTAGCATTGAAACACCATATAATATTTGACAAAATTATATGAAACTCACTGAAATTAAATGCAAAAGTAAAAATATAATATTGCAAAGTACGTATGTTTTAGAGTCTAAAAGGACCATAACATTATTAATAATATTACATAACAATGCTATATCTTTCAAGTGCAAATGTTGTCTAATTGAAGATATTAAATTAAACATTCAATGCATATCCCTTAATTATCATGCTCATCATCATCATCAACATCGCCACTATTTTGTTCTTCATCATTCTCATTTTTCAGCTGTCCTTCAATGTCAACATTAACAAGGATTGTATCAACTTCAATCCTATGTAGCAATCCTGGGTCACCATCATCCTCGTTGATCTCCAAGTTTTGTGTAGTACACTCTTTCTGTTGGTATGCCTCTCCATTATTTAATCGTTTGACATCTGGAAGTTGTATATTGTACAAATTTCTTGGTTAAGCTCTCTGAACAACTCTCCAATCCTTTCCCAATTTAGTATCATTAACGTAGAATACTTGCTGTACTTGAATAACATGTACAAATGGTTGATCCTTATACCATCTACTAGACACGTTGACACTAACAAATCTAAATTCATCTATATTGATTCCTTTTTTACTCTCAGTGTTCCAACAATCACATTTGAAAACCAGTACTACAAATTTTACAGCATATTTCAATTCCAAAATATCTGTCAAAACACCATAGAAATTGATCATTTTCCCTTCATGTTCTGCTTGCACAATAACTCCACTATTTTGACACTTCCTATGTTCTTCCCGATTCTTTGTATGGAATCTATGGCCATTGATGGTGCATCCAGTTAATCAACTTATGGCAATTTGAGGACCATTTGCCAAACACGTAAGCTGTGTTATAACTTCAGCTTTCCTTCCTGTTCCTAATGCCGAAATCTATACATGTTATCATTAATTGGTAGTTAATCATGTAAGCACAATTGATACAATAAAAAAAGAGTATAGTAACACATTATTAAATTAAGTGCATTGGGTGAATTACTTACTTTGTCCAAAAACCAATCGGAAAACTCATCTTCATGTCTTTTGTGAAGGTTGGCCTCATTTTGAGAATGAAGCTCTTCCAAATGTTCTCTATTTAAGATCCAACATTAAAAAAAGCAATGGAATTTGCTCAACAAAAGTTTTATATAGTTAGTGTATTTTGTAAAATATATATTAGAACATGGTAAATGATTGAGTACTTACTGTATGAATGGGAGGACTTCAACAGAATTGTTCAACACATACCATTTTAATTTCTTCCAATTAGTTTGTTCGAGTTCATCGTTAATTCGTCCACCTAAAGCACAGAAAGATGTCTGAAATACAGATACAGTGTTCTCCAAATGATGCACATGTACATCATAGTTTCGCTCAGGTCTATTCCACACTGTATCTATATTGTTGTAGTATAAGGAACAGAAGGTTAAGCACTCATTGTCAATGTAACCCTCAGCTATTGAGGCCTCTGGTGTAGCCTTATTGCGTACATATGACTTTAGTTTGTGCATATACCTTAAACATTTTAGAAGAAATAATCAAATTAATTAAATGGCAGTAAACAATTATATAAATATGATAGTTACAACAATGTATTGAGTATGAATGTGAATTAACCTCTCAAATGGGTACATGCATCGGAATTGGATTGGTCCAGCAGTCAATGCTTCCATTGGTAAATGAATTGCTAAGTGCACCATTATATCGAAAAATGCTGGTCGAAATATCTGCTTTAGTTTGCACAAAATGATGGCAATATCACTTTCTAGTTTCTCCAATACATCCACCTTTAATGATCTTGAAGTCAACTCCTTGAAGAAAAGACATAACTGAATTATTGACTTCGACACATCCTTCCTTAAAGAACCACACAATGCCACAGGAAGTAGACGTTGTAGAATAACATGACAATCATGACTCTTTAGCCCTTGAATGCGCCAATAGGAACTGTTCACACATCGGGAGATGTTTGATGCATAACTATCAGGAAGCTTAGTAGAAAGGAGAAATTTAAAAAATAATATTTTCTCCATATTAGTGAACACGTAGGAAGCATGAGAAATTAATATCTTTCCATCCACAGAAATTGGATGCAATTCTTTCCTTATACCTAAATGCTCTAAGTCAAGTCGAGCCTTGTATGTGTCCTTTGTTTTTCCCTCCATATTCATTAATGTTCCAAGCACATTATCACACACATTTTTTTTTAATGTGCATAACATCAAGATTATGCCTTATAGTAAGTGTCCTCCAATAAAGCAAATCAAAGAAAATACTTCTTTTTGTCCAATGTAGATGAGATGCATCCCATTTTTGTTTTGTAGATGATTGTGGCAGCTTACCAAAAACAGGTTGTTGAACAATACTTAATTGTTGCAACACTTCATCTCCACTCAACCTAGTTGGTTTTGACCTTCGTTCTTGTCCATCTAACCATTTGCAACTTCTAAATCTATGATCATTACACAGGAAACCACGATGACCCATATAACATATCTTTTGTCCATGTTTCAAAGATAACCAAGATGTGTTCTGATTACATATTGGACATGCTAATTTGCCTTTTGTAGACCAACCTGAAAGATTAGTATACGCAGAGAAATCATTAATGGTCCATAAAAGTACTGCATGTAATTGAAATGATTCGTCAATTGAAGCGTCATACGTTGGCACACCAACATTCCACAACTCTATCAATTCATCAATCAAAGGTTGCAAGAAGACATCAATATCATTTCCAGGTGCTTTAGGACCAGGAATTAAGAAGGACAACATAAAAAAAGGATCTTTCATACATCTCCATGGTGGTAGATTGTAGGGGACAACAATTACTGGCCACATACTGTACGAGCTACTCATGTTATCGAATGAATTAAATCCATCACTTGACAAACTAAGCCTCACATTGCGAGAATCACTAGAGAACAACACATGCAGCTCATCGAACTGTTTCCATTCTTTGGAATCAGCGGGATGATGCAAAATACCATCGTCCTCACGTTTTTCTTTGTGCCACCTCATATCTTCAGCGATATGTGGCGTTATAAACAACCTTTGCAATCTTGATTTCAAAGGAAAGTGACGTAACACCTTATGAGGAATTTTTGTAATTCCCTCCTTACTAAATTGAAAGCGAGGCAAACCACATACTGGACAATCTTTTGCTTCTATCAGGTTCTTCCAAAAAAGTACACAATCATTTTTGCACACGTCAATCTTCTCATATTTCATTCCTAAATCACGAATTATCTTTTTGGATTGAAAATATGTCTTCGGAATATGTGAACCAGCTGGCAAAATTTCATCTAGGATTTCAAGTAACATGTCAAATGACTTGTTGGACCATCCATTCAACAACTTAATGTGAAGCAACTTAATGGTGAAACAAAGCTTTGACATTTTACTTCTAGGATATAATTGGTAGTCAGCATCCATAAATAATTTAGCGAAACTTGCATGTTGAGTTAAATTATCTTCTCCCATGGTAGTCACATTTGTTCCATTATACAAGTCATGTAACATTCCAACTGTCTCATCAATATCATCGTCCACTTCTAGATTAGATTCAACACTGTCATCATGATTATTTGAAACCAAACCAGTACCATTGTCATCTTCACCATGATGCACCCAATAATTGTAATTCCTTAACATTCCATTAATGAACAGGTCATCACGAACTTGGTTATAATTTCTCCATATATAATTTTTGCACCACGAACATGGACATCTTATTAGACTTTCATTTTCGAAATTGGAATATGCAAAATTCAAAAATTCCATCACTCCCCTAACATAGTCTGGATGGGACCTATTGTCGATTTTAATCCAACTTCTATCCATCTTCCTTTAAGGCCATCAAAAATGTTAGTACATGTCTAAAGGAACAAATTACTTCGAAGATTCACAAACCCATAGAACAAAATATATGTACTAAGAGCAGAGAATAGTATAATCATATTGTGACATAGATGTTGCTATATGTTGTCACAACATATATAAGTACTTCTTTCAGAAAGAATAAGAACAGTATACAATAATAGAAAATAGCATGAAGAAAAATTTAAAACGTAATAAGTAAAAATATATAGGAAGGGAAATTCCAAAATAGAAAGTTATACGTGACAATTCAAGTTTTATAAAGACACACTTAAAAAATAAAATAACAAGTAATAAGTACCAATAAGATCACATACTCAAGACAATAACAAATTAGCAGTAAAATTCAAAACATAATTAAGATCACAAGCATTTACCAAGTCATTAAGAAAAAGAAAAGGAATCTAATTTCATATAATTCAATACAAAATGATTTTGGTAAAGTGTATATAAAACCACTACAAAAACAAATATATATGTATATATGGGATTAATTACACACATTGCATATATATACATGTACATAATGTAACTATCCATGCAAATTTGTTTAACTATTACTTGGGGTAAATAAAATATAATTAAAATGCAATGATGTTGTAAGTGCGCGTGTGTCTGTGAGTGGTGAAAATTGAATAATATATAATAATATGCTATATATTATATACTATATAAACTGTCAAAAAGAGGGCAGATGTAAAAAAGACAGTAGAGGGGACCTTGGAATGAGGAATGAGACAAATTATGGTCCAAAAATGGAGCTCTTAATTAAGAATTGTAATAGCTGAATATATATTGTAAATTAATGAGAAAAAAGAAAATTCAATATTAAAGAAATAGGTAGGTGAATGAATAAGAAATAGCTCATTCTTATTCTCAGATATTCATATAGATGAGAGAATAAACTTAACAGCAAGCATATTAATAAAGAAATATAACTTTTTGTACTTAAAATAGTTGAAAAAAAGATAAAAACGACTATAAGTCAAACCTCTTGGGAGAAGAAATTCTTAATATTGGAAATAAAAATAACACTTTCATGCTGCAGAGCTGGCTACAAGTTCAGAGGCCTTGTAAAGCAGTTGATAGGAAATGCTTTAACAAGGTTCTTTGTTTGCCACATAAATTACTACCTTTTATAAAATCACACACCTACATATTTCATATATGTACATTTTTATAATCACATGCAACACCATGGTTTATAATTTTATAATTTATACATCAAACACAAGAACGTAGTGAAAAACAAGTTCAGAATAATAACATTTCAGCCTTCAGCCTTCTGGTTATTAGCCCAAAATTATCATTTATCACCTAAAATACTACAATATTCAATATAAAAGTTGACCATACCATCACTACCATTATCAAGAAATCACAATCTCATTAGAAAATATTTCTTCACAAAAACATCAGTAGTACTAAGTTCATAAACACATAACTACGTACGTACCAATTTACCATGCAAGTGTCAAGTTTTGTTAATTAATGTACAACCAGTACTACAGCAACACCAAAACAACAAGGGCAAGACAAGGCCAAAGAAAAATAAAATGTTTGGCTAGTATCTTTCCGAAAAAAATACAAAAACCTCAAAATTTCATCTCTGTGCATCAAAATAATTAAAGTTATTGTAGAAGTATATGCATGGAAATCGTATGAAAACAAAAGAAGCAAATTTTGCTGTTACATATATCATAGCTCATATGCAATTGCTGAATATCAAACAAACTCCATTTTCCCCTTCACATGAAACAGTGAAGTCGTTTTATAACGTTACCTTTTGTATCCAAAAGTCACATATATATATATATGATTATAATATTATTGTTTAGACAAAATTATTCCAATTTTTGGTGTGCAATTATATTTTGATTTCCTTTTACAAGAAATCTATTCCAAAAGAGAAAAAAAAATGCATGCATTAGTGAGTTGTGCTAGCTGATTAGACACAACCTTAAGATAAGTATGCAAATAAACATTTACTGAGACTGGAAAACTAACCACACCCACCCCAAAAAAGATACTGGATCTTGCCATGGCCTTGTTAATGTACAACATATATTTAACAGCTATACAATATGAAAGATCACACTAGCTAGTACTTTGAAACAACACTACATGCCATGCAAGTGCGTTAAAGGTTATATTATTAATGTACGACACCATTACCTCAAAGAAAGGAAACAAATAATAAACCAAACTACTCACCATTACCTCAAGGAAAGGAACCAAAGAATACAAATAACAAACAAAACCACACACCAATCCAATCTCAACAACATAGCAATAGAAAACGAAACTTCCTAAAGTTAATAATCATTTAATACCATGGGGATCCAATGGGTTTAAAGTATGTAATACAATGGGGATCAGAATGGGTTTAAAGTATGTAATGCAATGGGGCTCAGAATTTCTTTTTCAACATTCTTACATTTATCTTTGTAAAGAAAACTTATTGTTATGTCTTTACTTGTTCATGGGTTAAGGAACAAGTAAGTAGGAAGATCGGTTTGCTAAACATACCTCAGACATTCACAGTTGATTTAAATTCACACTTATTCAGAAGAGAAATAGGGAAGCTTCAGATTGGCAATGGTTGTACAAATTAGGAAAAACAAATAGAGAAAAATTAATGAAAAAATTGTAAATCATTCACCCAAATACAGAGTATGGCACATAAGATAGTATCAAAAATGTAAACAAAAACATCATCCCGGAGGAGAACAAAATTGCATGAATGAAAGAGTGAAGAAATAGCAGATATTACAGAGTAGATACAAGGAGGAGGACATACCCAAATTTTCAATTGAAGAACTATGAAAAATATCCTGCCCTTCAACAATCCAGTTGTGGAAGATGGGTATTTGATAGCTTCAAATGTTCATATTTGTAAACAGCAAAAAAAAATAAAATTATAATCAATATTCTTAACTAAACCCAATGAAATTAGTAAACCCTAAACTAAAAATCGAACTTACATAGACAAAGCACTTGCCAAATCAATGATCGAATAAGATTTCTAATTGAAAACCGTACGATGATCACATAGAAGCCCACCTGACGAGCGAAGAATGAGTTCGTGTGTTATTTTCTCTTCCCTATTTTACCAAAATACTGATGTTTTACCAATTATGAAGGATGATAGAGAAGGTATTAATTGCCCTAAACGACATCGTATAAGGATAATGTAAAAAAATAAAAAGGGTTTGTTGTGTAAGCTAACGATTGGTTATTGAAAGTGATAAGGATATTTTGTATGCCACATAAGCATTAAATCTGGAGGGAAACTTGGTGCCAAAAGCTACATAGTGTGATTTTGCTATAACGTTCAATAACAAACACAAATTTATAACAAATTGTTGTACCAATATCCCTATTACTTACGATTTTTTATTTAGTGTTAAAAACATATAATTCAGTTACGAAAAAATAATTTGTAGGAAGCAATTTCGTGACTAATCAAAAAATTTCTTGTAGTGAAGCATGGCCAAGTTAGAGCCCAAGTTAGAGGGTTTTATTTATATTGAATGTCAAAAGATTGGACGGCTTTGCTTGGAGGTGTATGGCTGTATGTTGTTGCACACGCCATGGATTGTATGAGCAGTTTAATATTTTGATCAAAATCCACCATTGTACCAAGCACCAAGGTCTTGTAGTTATTATTATTATTATTAAAATTATATTTTTCACCAAATAAGAAATCAAGTTGTACTGAATTCCACTGAATAATCGATTACCATATTAAAAATCTGTGGATAATCATGCCGCGACTATAAACATAAAATGAAATTAAAAAAAAAAAAGAAGATTGAACCAAATAATAAGAAGTAAAAATAGAGTAAATTATGTTTTAGTCTCCTATCCGTTATTTTATATATATAGAGGAAGATAAAATTTTATTTATTCTATTGGTGTGTGATAATATGTGACTTTGTAGTCTCAATTACATCCTTAATTAGAAGTTTGCAAGTTTCTCTATTCTTCTTTATGTTATGAATATAATGATTTGTTTTCCCACTTTTAGTACAGAAAAATTGTTGTGCACACAATAATATGCAATGCGATCGCCTTTCTTATTTTTTTTGCACTCATACTTGTCCCTCAAATGGCCATGTGAAAGAAGCTTGAGAGCCAAGTGTAATACTTGGTGGGATTGTTGAAAGGAGCTGGGCTGAATCAGTTCTGTGTATGATGGAAAGCAGGCATGAAATTGCATAAATGAAAATAGTTTTCTACAGCAAAAGGTATTGTCGTTTCAAACTTCGAGAGGTGGCCCACTAATTTTGATTTCATTAGCAGAGACAAATTGGAGAGAATGAGGCTCTGATTATCAGTAGGGTAAAGCTGAAAATGATGGAAATTAGCCCCTAAACCTTATCTACCATTCTTTGTTAAATAGTTTGGTGTAGCTGCTCATAACTGTGTACAGAATATGTATATTTATAGCAATATAGTATAATTAACCAAGTGCCACACCAGACAATTCAAGTGAAAATAACCCTCATGTCCTTTTTTGATTGTAACTTGTGTTTATTAATATCTTTAATCTCTAATTTATGATATGCTTAAAAGGAAAATAAGAGAACATTTGAATAATTTTTTGGGTGGCATATCTAATTACACTGCCTGCAGGATTACTAGGCCTATGTGTACACAGCACCCTCTTTTTTTTTCTTCCTAACAATGGGCACAAATTTGTGGTTAGCTCAAGAGTAGAAGGTTGATCAATGTATTTGCTAAATTTCAAATAATATCCCCTCAATTAATCCTTATAGATAATAATTAATAATAATAATAATAATAATAATAAGTGAGGAAAAAAAAAGGAGAAAAGAGACTTGCAAGACAAAAAGTCATTTTAAGGCTTCCTAGTTATCTATTATTTTGGGTTTAGTATATATATATATATTAGTTTGTCTCTTCCAATTTACATATCATTTTCGTAGGTGGTTATATCTCTTCTTTAACCGGCAGCACTACCAAATACCAATACTCAGTCGCTGATGTCGAAGTTACATGAAAATCAATATATTGCTCTGCTTATAGAAATTAGAGAACAAACAAAGGTAGCTCCCATATATGGAAATTCATATTCACCGTAATTGATTTTAATTTATTTGTAATTTAAAAAAAAAAAAAAACTAAAAATATAGAAGAAGAAAAAAAAGGTTTAATTATTGGCTAGTGATGCATGTGTATATTAAACCTGTAAATTTTGTTCTAGGATTCTAGCAAAATTCATGAAACCTTAAGGTGCATAGATGGTACTATAAGAAACTACAAGGAGCCATGTGAACAGATAAGCATCAGTTACTAACTGGAAACAACAGTGTTCCATTTCAGTTTCAGTTTGTGTGGGATTATCTCTTTGACAGCTTATATGTTAGAAGCTTAAATTCCCAGTTCAAAGCCATGTTCATGATTCCCTTAACTCTCTCGTCTACAGCGAAGCCCTCTTTTCCAAGTAAATCTCCTCCTCTCTCCCACTCTCTATCTATTTTAGCATGGAATTAATGTTGGTGTGTCTGAAAAAAGTAAGAAAATCTAAATTAGTTCCCATCTCTCTCTATCTCTCTGTCACTCTTTTCAACTTTGGGTTATTTCTAAATTCTTCTTAACTTATATTGATGTTACATTCTCTAGCTCAAATGCTGATTTTTAGTTAGTATTATGTCAATTTTTAGTTAGCAACTGCTAGTTGTACTCGCTGTCATAATCCCTAACTTGTAAATGAAATTGCAAAGAAAATTAAATAAACCTATCTGTCTATAAATTTGCTAAAACAAATTGCGTCGGATTCATAAAGTACCTTGAGAATCCACAGACTCTTAATTATCGCTGGCATGTAGGTGCTATTGCAAACCCTAAAAACATTACATCTCTAAACCCCCAATGCATGCATATAATCTAGAAAGGTAAAGCAACACAGATGGAGAATAGGAGAGTCTGAGATGGAACTTTACCAGCAATTGATTTTGATGGTATGTAGAATATAGTAGAGAGATAGAGGAATAGAGTGACAAAGGAATACAGTAGAGAGAGGAATAGACACTTAGTGAAATTTGTGGGTCAGGTATATTGTGTTTTGATTTGTTCAGAGAAAAACGATGTCGTTTAATTGTAAAGGAATATAAAAATATATTTATTCTGTTTCCTTTACTTTTTCTGTAATAATAATGCTACTAAACTATAACATTGTCAAATACTCATTGTCAGAAATTTTGTATGACAATTTTGACCAAGAATTTTAGTTGTTTTAGTGATAATTTAAGAAATTTTGTAAAAGATTACCATCAAGATTAGACGGGAAAATTTTCCTCTAAAAAAATAACATTTTCTGTGACATAGTGTTGTGATAAAACTCAGTTTGACTCTATTTTATCTTCCTCGCCAAGGATCAGTGTCAAACATAAGTTTTTTTAGACTAATTGTTTACTTTTTGTGACAAATATAATTTTGACACAAGAAAATTTGTCACAGTTTCTCAAATTTTTTATAGTATAAATACTTTTCTATTTATTAATTAATTCATCAAGTTTATGCTTTTTAACTGATGTGTCACCCATTTATTTGAGGGATTGGAATAGGGAAAATGGGACAGGTGATCTAAATTCACAGTGATATAGTGGAGAAGAAAGATTACTACCAATGCTTAAAGACTTGCTACATTTGTTTTTGGCGGAAGACTCGTATGTGTATAAAGGTATAGTACATATAGTTATAGAAACATACATATACATCAAGTAAACATACATTGTTGAGATTGTATTGATTTGACTTCTGGCCATTATGTAATTGTGAATTAATGTGAATACGTATACTGCTTCCAATCAAAATTATTGTCCATGGCCATTGGAACATTTTCCATTTATTATTTATATTAATCAAACAAGGCAATTACTAATAAAAAAAAAGGAGTGTAAGCATACCAAATACACTAACAAAACATATATAAATGCTGAAATAGCTAATTAATACAAATCTTCTGCAGTAGATTGAAATACTATAGCACCTATTATAGCTATAGCTGTACGTACGGGATCAGTGTTTCTCTAGAATAAAATTAAGAAATGGAGCAACCAAGATATGTTTATGATCTATACAACAAAGACTTTATTCTAATTGGCGTACCATAGGTTTGTTGTGATATTCTGTCGACACAATGCATAAAACATTTGGAGAGAGACTGACTTTTATGAGGATCTGAAATCATTTTAGTTTTCAAAGTATTCAGATATTTTTGCTTGGATAATCAATAAGGGAATGCCTTTTCAAGCAGCAAGGTTTTGTTATCTTAGTTGGGATATTTGGAACAGAGGGAATTCTGATGAATACTTAAAAGTGCATATTTATTATAGTTTAAATTATCATTATACACTTAAAAGTATCATTAATTCCTCTAATTTATGCAATTTTTTTAAATTTAAGTTTAAAAGTAAAAATAAATTGAAATATGTGTTTTAATACATGGTTAATAAAATGGATGTATCTCTCAATCTAGAAGGCCAATCAAGATGATTCTTAATGCAATGGAAAGATAACTTAATGCACTACAACATTGTAGTTATCAACAAAGTCCAGTTCAGAAGTTTAGTGGGCCGTATTTAGGGCTAAAGCACAACTATTCTGCATTCGGAGACCAGCCCAACAAGGTTCGGTATTTGGGCCGTAGCTAACAAAATACTGGCCCAAATAATGTAATTCTTGATGCTCTGGACAGCTAAGATGTACAGCTACAAGTTGTATGTTTTGACCAAAGGAAGATTCCACCGAATTCGGTGCGATATGGACGTTGCAAGTGGGAAGACAAGCATGGCATATATTTTCAAAGTGTGCCTAACTATGTGTCTATTTTCATACAAGTCTTTTGGCATTTTGTTTCCTTAATGATCTATAAATAGCAGCATTGAATACTCATTTGGGGCATTCTAAATTGAGAGATCAGATCATACTCTTTGTATTGTTGTTTCTCTTGTTGTAATCTCCTTTTGTTCTTAGTAGAAATCATGTTTATTTTCTTCCTTCTTCCTTTCTTCTTTATTTCTTTCTTCTTTCTTATGAGTAACTAATCCTCATTTTGCTTGGGTGAAAGGGTGAAGCTCTTGGTTATGAAATAAAATTAGATTAATTTCTTTCTTGAGTTTTAATGTCTATATTATGAAATTGTTATTATATGTTTTGTATTTGTTTTCAATTAACTTAGAAACCTCCTTGTAAAATGGGGATCTTGATTCATTGTTGACAAGATATTGGCACAATGAATGCTTGAACCCATTTACATGTGTTGATGTTATTTGTTAATTAGAAGTAAATATAATACAAAGTATATATAACTACAAATGAATTTTAAATGTTATATTTTCCAATTGGAACCTCCGTTGTGCGTGGATTCTAATTGAGTTATAAAAAGAATTAGTTTTGTTCTTGTTTTATATACCAAGAGTGGATCCCCTAACCTTAGCAAATCCCTTCCATTTAAGAACAACTTGTATTAGTTAATCTTTGTTACTAAATCATATTGTTTTATCTCTATTAATTTGTCTTCATTAGCTCCTTGTGGATCGACCTCGTACTCCCGAGAATTTATTACTTGAGACAACCTACACTTGGGTTTGCAATCTTTTTGTTGTAGCAAATTCTTTCTTCCATGAAGGAGATACTAAGTCTGAAAAACTACTACTTGATAGCACTGTTGCTTTGCATGTTGAATTCACTGAAGCCCAAGAGAGTCTACCGCCTGCCATTACTCCATTATCCAAACTATGGAAACCACCGCCAAGCATATCGATGCTTTGAATCGTGAGCTAGGAGTGGGTATAGTGGTTAGACATCATGAAGGTGATGTGTTAGCGACAAAATCAAAGTATTTTCCTCCACTAGCGGGCAAGGAGGATAGGGCTAAGCTTGATGGGATGTACGAGTGCATTCTTCTCTGCCGCAGACTTCATTGTTGGAACCCCGAAGTCTTATTTGGGACCTGCTGCTTTGCTCCACGTTAAATGGTAATTTTGCCTTCTCAAATGGATTTTGTTTTTTTATATGTTCTTTTGTGTGTGTATGTATACTTATATGTATGCATGCTTGTTTAATACGTACGTAATATGCTATAGAGAAGTTAGATAAGGATATTCCACAAGATATATATTTCTTAGTGAGCTGTAGTCCTGCATTCCAAAACGTTAAAAATTTAATCTTTAGAATATATTTCTTTCAAGTTTTAGCTTGGTAAGTTTGTGAAGATTAATAATGGTTTAGACTGTCTCGATGATTTTGCTTTCCCTTTCTCCTTTTGAGTTTGCTAAAATGTTTTTCTTATATATGGTTGGGCTATTGGTATAAGAGCATTGGTGGATTTGTTTTCCATATTCTTGACTATGATATCATTAATTGCTTTTATTTTTTAAAAGATGCTAAAAGGGGTTGGGGAATCTTAACTTGCTATAGTTTTTGCATCATTTTTAAAAAATAGGTCTTGTCTTTGAATTCTAAATGATATGTTCAGAAATTTTCTGCTATTATGGTAGTGTGTGCACTCATTTGTTACAATATTTTTCTGCACTTTTACCATATTGTCATTAAATTTTATGTGTGTAGTTTGTAGATTTATTCTGCAAATTTTCTGTACTAGTTTTTGTCTATTGTGCTTATGAATCAGTTGTTTTAGCTTCAATTTAGAAGATTTTTGTTATAAACTAGATATGGAGTCAAATTTCTATAACTATTCATGTAGACATAAGATAGAATCTATTCCTAATTTTGAGAATGAGTTCTTTCATACACTTGTATTACAATCTATTCCAAATTTAATTGTAATGATGTTCTCTTTAGTTTCAGTACACTTGTGTAATCAGATAACATTAGTTCTGAAAAGTGTTGGTTTTGGCTGCAGTGGCATTTGAAAATTTATACTACGAGAATTTTCTTACTTTGTATTCACGTAACTGCTTCTTGTCTTACTGCCATTAGTCTCAGTTTTGATAATTAGATGCCTATTACTTTGTGGAAAAGAGATGCATTAAAACCTTAAAATAGTCTAATTAGATGTGGGTTCTGCTTGAATTTCCAAGGCTAGCTTATTTCATAATTCATTATTTCATTTCTTTATAATTTCCAAGGTTTGATTTGAAATTGATATTGTATTTCAAGTTTTATTTGCTGTTTAGTCTTCTATGTTTAGTCTCCATAGTATTATGGAGCACGTGTTGTAAAATAGAAAATGGAAATGGTCTACTACTACTACTACTAAGATATTGACGAGTGGATCAGGAAATGAGGATCTTATGACTGACTTGTCTAGCCAGCCTCAAGTTAACTTTCATCACCATGCTGGCTATGTGAAGGTGAATGAAAGTCATGGAAGGGCTCTTTTTTACTAGTTTTATGAGGCTGCTTCTAACTCTGACACTACAAAAAAAATTTAAATTAGTCACGAACTCAAAAACCGTATATGATAATTAATCAGTTATGATTTTTCGTGCCTTAATACTATATAGTAACGGATCCTTTTGTGAATCGTTCATAAGTAAAGGACCGTAATAGATTAGTAATAAGTCACGAAAATTGTCATTTCGTGACTAAAGATAGCATCTTTACTTACGACACATATTTCGTAATTATACAATACATTTACTTATGAAAATTGCCGTTACTAATTGACAATTTTTTCCGTGACTGAATAATCATTTCGTAACTAATTAGGACCCTAAATATTGATCAAGTAGCCATTTAGTTACAAAATTATTCTATTATTTACGACCACTCTTTCGTTGTTATTTGATTAATTGTTACAAAATTACAATTTGTAACTACATATTAGTTGCAAATTTATATTCGTGTGTAAATTGTAACTACGATTATGAATTTCGTAACTAACTTATTAGTTATAGTAATGTAATTTGTAACTCTCACATATTTAATAATGATTTTTTTTATCACTGAAATTTGAAAAGTTACAATTACTATATACATGTCACTTGTTACAAACACTTAATGTCGTAAGTGTTTGTATTATAGTTACAAAAAAAATATAATTGCTTAATAATACTTACACTTATCTTTGTAATTATTATTCCAAAAATTGTACAATATCCAATTTAATTCATTAAATTAATTTTTAATGAAATAATGTTGGGTTACCTGTGAACACATGACAATCAATGCATAAAATATAAACTATATTTGAATTAAATCCATAAAATATTATAATCAATAAAGAATAGTCTGCTAATTGAACCATCATACAACATTAAATTCATACTTAAATAAATCTAAAAGCAAATGTCATCATCTACATTTGTCTGCTAGAACTAAAACATCATATAACAATTAGCTCAATATACTTGAGCAGCATTAAATCCTAATTAATGTTTAACACAATTCCAAACATTATCGAAGTTCAAGTCTGCATGATCTTTTCTTCAACTATCACTCAAATGTAAAGTTTAAGGAAAGACTACTGTATAATTAGAGTTTCCATATAACATATATTATACCCAATCCAAAGTGGATACACAATAGTTCCCAAATATCTTACCAAAATATGTTGTACATCCATAGACCAAAATAACTTCCAAAAACATTTCCATATGCACCTTCCTCATATCTTCCCATCAATCATCTGTATATTAGACATATATAGTGTCAATTCAGCTACATTTTGGAATTGAATGAATCAAAATAATTACCAAGGACAGATTTATCCCACTTTATTAAAGTTTATGAGTCATTCACAATTGTTGTTTTTGTCATGCATGAAAGAAGGTAGTGAGCTGCTAGTACTCTTCCTTGTTCCTCATAATGATGTCTAATGTCAGCCCACAATCTCTCATATAAGGATGCTTCCATTCCATATTGATGTGCTTTCAACTCGGCCAGTTGCTTAAGCCTTGGGGTATTTTAAAAGTACCTTTGGAGTATTCTAAAAGTACTAGTTAATGGCAAAAAAAATTTAAATAAATAGAAAATATGTATCTCAGATCCAAAGTCAAAACAAGTTCCACAATGTTAGTACATTTGAAATTCAAAGTGAATACACGTTTACCTTAAAGTATCAGGTTTATTCATTCAAACCAATCTCCCTATCTAGCTTATTACAATCCTTCTGTTTTTTTTTTTTTGGACCCCTATTTTCAGGTGATTGATCTTGGTACACAGCTAGAGTACTATAAGAAGGTAGAGACTTGGTTGAGGAACAAGTTAGGTAATGTTGAAGCTAAAGCAAGATTGTCAAGAGCTGTCTACTTGTTTAGCATTGGGAGCAATGATTATTTAAGCCTTTTCTTGACCAATTCCACTATGTTGAACTACTACAACAAATCACAATACATTGGGATGGTGATTGGGAACTTGACAAGTGCTATCAAAGTAAGCATTCTTTTTTTTCATAGACCTTCACTAATGTAGTAGCTTAATTTAATGCTATGTTGGGTGAGTATTAATGGTTTTCATTTTTTGTAGGAAATACATACAAGAGGAGGTGGAAAATTTGGGTTCATCAACTCACTAGACGGGTGTTCAACAGGCCTCAGAATTATCAAACCAAAAAACAATGGCAGCTGCTTAGAAGAAGTTACATCATTGGAAAAATTACACAACGGAGCTCTTTTAAAGCTTCTAGCTAATAATGCTACAAACTCAGCTGAAGGGTTTCAAATACTCACTCTGCGACTTGAGTAGCAATCTAAGAAAAAGAATGAAACATCCACATAAATATGGTAAGTGCTACACTCTTGGCTCTTTTGCACATCATCTTCTAACGATTCTAACAAATGGGCCTCTAATTACTACCTGGTTTTTACTATGAGGTTAATTGTATTCCTGGGCCATAGCATGTCAGAATTGTCAAGGAAAAAGAGAGTCCAGCCGGACTTCTCTGAGTTAAACCTACCTAACCTTTATTCCAAATCCAAACAAAAATGGCTCAATGGGCCCAAGTCAAACTAACCAGCCCTTTGTATATTTAAGTCTCTGGTTAAATTCTAAGAAATCTAGTTCTAGTTGTATCTTACATTTGGTATGCATTACTTTTGTAAATTTTGAAGATGAAATATATATTTTGCATTACTTGTGTAAATTTTAAAGCTTATCATTGTTTACTTCAGACTATTTCATATTATCGAATCGAGATTCGATCATTATTGTTGATATGGTTCTTAAATAACACCATGAGTTACTAAATTGAAAGAATGTTAGATAATAGAAAAGAAACACCAAAAAAAGGATAAGTTGGTTGGTAACTAAATTGAAAGAATGTTATGAACTTAATGAAGTTCAGAAAAAGTATGGCATACCAACTTTTTCCATATTTTAGTGTAACAATCAGCTAAGGGTAACGAACCTGATTATTTACAAAGTCAAAAAGAGTCATCTTGTCATGTTTGATCGAGCAGAGCATAAATGATGCTTAATAAGCTACTTGCAAATAGAGGCCTGTAAAAAAGTGTGTAGAGCATGTGATTCTCCTTTAAATTAAACTTATGAGAATATGAAATAATGAAATTGAAATTGTATTATACTGCTTTAATTTAATTGAATCATATGTGTCCACATCATATACTTATATATAACTTCTCAACAGACAAACAATATGTAGGAAAATAAAGAGGGAGCAATAATGATTTTAAACAAAAGCCTACCCCAATTAAAGATTCCAGGTATAATATTTTGCCTCTGCATCATCATTGACTCTAAATTAATTAAAACAGTACAATGATATACAAATGAAGAAGCTTCCAAGTAATAGAAACAACTTTAATTTTAGTAAGAATTTATGTATATATATGGGAAATTCAAAACCAAGTTGGCAGAACCCAATACCTAAATTCCATGACAAGGAATTCCTTTTCATCCCACAGAAGAGCATGAAAACAAAGTTTAATTCCTTTACTATCTAAAACTGAGAAAGGTCTCATCTATTGCGTTGCTCCATATCCTACAGAAGAGCATCTGGGACCTAAAACATATAATATTATAATATGTGCCACATCAGATCAAATATATTTAAATAAAAGTTTCAAATGGAAATAATAATTAAATAATTTTCTCTGGATAGATGAGTTGCATAAAATTATCACGTCCACTAAACGATTCAAAATGTGACATCCACACATTTTATATTTAAATAAAGAATTAATTTAAATAATTATATAATAACAGCAGCACATATATATATAGGTTCATATGTGTGTGTATACTAAATATATTTTGGTTAATATATTAATATTAGCACTGTATATGGATGGCAACCAAAAGCAACTAGATGCTGATCTAAATTTCCTTCCTACTAAAACCAGTACTTGGCTTTTAGGACCCTGACGACATGTTTTATCACAAATATTCCTTCACACTTGGACTCAATCAATTTAGCTAGATTTGATCAACATTTCCAAAAAGGGTCTAAGAAACCAAGTTAAGACAATAGAGTAGCGCAGCTTCTATAAGAACAGATGAAGTAATATATTTTTACTTTTTGATCCAACAAAGACACACGTGCGCGCACACACACTCACACATATATATATATAACAATGGTGCTTACCTCCACTAAGCCACAACACCAAAGGTTTCTTATCGAGTTAGAAGCACCTCATAAAACCAAGAAAAAGAGCCCTTCCATGACTTTCATTCACCTTCACATAGTCGCATAGTGCTGAAAGTTAACTTGAGGCTGGCTGCAAGTCGGCAAGATCCTCATTTTCGATCCACTCGCCAATATCTCTAGTAGTAGTAGACCATTTCCATTTTTCCAAAATAGGCTCCATAATGAACAGAGTAGCAACACTCAAAGCATAAAGAACATGCAAGAGAATAAAACTATTCTCTATATAATCCTATTCTTGTAGTACTACGGGATCATTAATGGACCAAATGAATTGTACCAAGTAAATTCTAATGCTAATTCACATCTCTAACAAGTGTTTGAACAAATTCTAACAACTCTAAGATTAGAGCTAGTACTCTAGCTAGAAGAGGTGCTACATAAATTAGATGAAACATAAAACTAATAGAATGCATAAAACATTTCCGAACGGTTTTAGATGATATTTCCAAATCAATCAAGCATTTCCAAGTTGGGAAAAGGAAACCATGGCAAATGCCCAAAACAGAATCCCAAAAGCATTCCACAACCACAAAAATCACCACAAAAAACAGGAAAAAATATAATTTCTTTGATATAGTTTACACGGCCAAATAAGTATCAATTCTCCACAAATCCACAAAATATTTTAACGAGTGACCACAGAAAATCCAACAAATACCACACAGCAAGAATCCAAATATATAACCCACAAACCTGTGCTTCGCTTGCCAAAAGCCATGGTTAGCTATAATCCCGCCTATAAACAACTCAGCCCACGAAACCACGATCAACTCCTTGCGCACTCTCAGTGCTCTGTGAAAAACCACGGCTGAAGCACAGGGTAGAAGAGAGCACGCCGAAATAGAGCTAACCCACAGAGCAAATCCAAGATTAATCGCGACGGACGGCACGCAAGCTAGCTACCTGCTGAGACCAAGACCAATCGCTAACGAGGGAGAAAGTCGCTGCTGAGGACGTTGAAGCTGGGGTCAGCACGCAACTAGCACCAACTTCACTAGACAGCCACGAGTGCAACACCCACAACAAACAAAATATAACCAATTTATCAAAATAAAAAATAAAAAATCAAACAATTCTATAACACACGAAACAAGGATAGCAATGATCATTTAACTTACATTGTTTTCCAATTAGTAGCTCCACTAAATCACTGTGTCAACATTCGTAAATTTCATTCACCCCTTAAAATTTCAAAAGGAAAAACAACCTCAAAAATTTCTTCATAGCTAAACAAGCTAATATCTCTTTCTTCACGCAGATAAACTCAACGCCACTACGCCTTTTATCCAATGTAGAAAAAAAAATTACAGAGCTCACATGCAATTTAAACGAACAAAGAAAAAGACAAGATCAAAACCCGAAATTGAATCCAAAATGCTTCAAACAAAAACAAATGAATACCAGCTTAGCCCAAAACCATAAAATACAGTCAAATAAGAATTTATGTATCATACATTTCAACTATTCAAATCCATCCAATAAAAGCAAGAAATGAAGAATCCTTAAGAGAAAAAAATAGATAACGAAAATGAACACTGAAACGGATCCAAGTAGAAGATTTGAGCTAGAATTCAACGATTTAATACTCTCGAAAGCAAAGCAACAATATTTGAAATACTTTTGCTTTCTTTATCTTCAAACGTAACTTTGACTCTCTCAAGCCATTTGAATTTGAAGCCTAGCTTCTTCGCCGAAATTCATATATAGTTGAATTTGAACCTCATCTCTGAGTTCCCAATTACCTAGAACTCTAAGTAATTGGGACAAGAATCAGAGGGAAGTATATGATCTTGAAGAAACATGATCATATGCCGAGAAGAAAGAAGGCGGGCGGTTCGGGTTGGGGACGCGGCTGGATTCTAGCGACGTGGTACGCTTTGGTTCGTGAGGCAAAGGCGTTGGGTTTGGTCAGGGATGGGTTAGATCGGGTGGTACTGGTATGGGTTTGTGAGAGGGTAACAAGAGAACAAGCACGAGAGGGGTCTAAGGAGAGAGTGATTTGAAAAAGACGGAAAAACTCGGTACTCGAGTACTAACTCGCCTAAGATGATGCCACATAAGTATAAATGTTAATGAAATATTACATGGCATCATCTCAATGAAGGAGTTGGTACCCTGAGTACCGAGTTTTTTCGAGAAAGACGAGAGAGAGGACAAGGGAAGAAGCTAAAACATGTGTTAAACAACCTAGTTTTCTTATAAACGACGTCGCTTAATGATCATGTGAACAAGAATTTTTTTGTTATGTGTAAAGTTACAATTGATTTTTGTAACTAATAAGGATTTTTTATGCCACGTAAGCAATATTCTGGAGGGAAAGTTACCACCAAAAGTAAATTTTGATGTTTTGGTATAACTTTTAGTAACAAAAGCCCATTTATAATTAATTGCACTACATATATCCCTATCAGTTACTATATTTTTTTTCATGTCAAAATCATATACTTTAGTTGCGAAAAAAGTAATTTGTAAATAGCATTTTCGTGACTAATTCAATTTTTCTTGTAGTGTGATCACAAACCTTTGGTGTTGTGGCTTAATGGAGGTAAGCGCCATTGTTATATATATATATATAGATGTAGGTGTATGTGTGTGTGTCTTTGTTGGATCAAAAAGTAAAAATATACTACTTCATCGGTTCGTATAGAAGCTGTTCTGTTCCATTGTCTTAACTTGGTTTCTTCTAGACCCTTTTTTGGAAATGCTGATCAGATCTAGCTAAATTGATTCAGTCCAAGTGTAAAGGAATATTTGTGATAAAATATGTTGTCAGGGTCCTAAAAGCCAAGTACTGGTTTTAGTGGAAAGGAAATTTAGATCAGCATCTATTTGCTTTTGGTGGCCATCCATATCCAGTGCTAATATTAATATATTAACCAGAATATATTTAGTGTATACACACATATGAACCTATATATATATATATATATGCTGCTGCTACTATATAATTATTTAAATTAATTCTTTAGTTAAATATAAAATGTGTAGATGTCTGATTTTGAATCTTTTAGTGGATGTGATAATTTTATGGAACTCATCTATCCATAGAAAAATATTCAATTACTATTTCCATTTGAAACTTTTATTTAAATATATTTGATGTGATCGATGGTGGCACATATTATATATAATATTATATGTTTCAGGTCCTGGATGCTCTTCTGTGGGATATGGAGCAACACAAGAGATAGGACCTTTCTTAATTTCAGATAGTAAAGGAATTAAACTTAATTCCTTTTCATGGATTTAAGTGTTGGGTTCTGCCAACTTTGTTTTGAATTTCCCATATATATACATAAATTCTTACTAAAATTAAAGTTGTTTCTATTGCTTGGAAACTTCTTCATTTATATATCATTGTATTTAATTAATTTAGTGTTAATGATAACGCAGAGGCAACATGTTATACCTGAAATCTTCAGTTGGGTTGGCTTTTCATACTGACACAAGCAGTGATTATGACAATTGGGAGATGACTTACAGGTTTGTTTAAGATATCATTATGGGAGCAGTCAGTAATAATTTTGTATCATCAACTTTGCTGCCTTCTTAAGCACTTTCAAAAATACAACACCGCAACATGAATACAGTGGTGACAAGAGAGAATCTAGATGTTCGACCTTAAGAGTGGGAAGATTATACAGTAAAAAGGATTGCTCAACTGTATGGTTTCGAGCTCAGTTTTCTCGTTTGGAATTCTGTTTTATTTGCATTTTTATATTATATGATGTGAATGCACTTGAATCTAGGTTCATCTGTTTACCTTTCATTTCTTGGTCATAGGAAAGCTAAAAATTGCAGCAATTGGACTCTTTGTGAGGAACACCTCAATTTCATTTTACCAACAAAGCCCCTTTTTCTTCTAAGGTTGTTTCTCACATGTGCAATTGTTGAAAACTCAAGAGATCTTTTGAAGACACAGTTTGGAAAGGAGATTGATAGTCATGATGTTGGTATACGAGACAATGAAGCTCTTGTTAATGAGGTAGCATTTTTAGAGATATTTACTATTATCATTAATATTAGGCTTTTGTACTGTGAATTGAACACTCAATTAGGCTAATTATGTATGTTTGCTGCTTAACCATATTGAGTTAACAATTGTATAATCCAAGATGTTAGCAGACAATGCAGATGATGCCAATATTTTGGTCTATTAATCTAAGTATAATATATATATTATGCATTGTGTGATTAATTTATAATATCTAGTATCATGTTATATGTAGTTCATAAGTATACCAACATTAATTCATTAAAAATTTATTTAATGAATTGAATTGAATTGAATATTATTCAATTTTTGGGAGAATAATTACAAAAGCAAGTGTAACTATTATTTGAGCAAATACAAATTTATTGTAACTATAATACAAACACTGACAACATTAAGCGTTTGTAACAAATAATATATATATATATATATATATATATGTATATATTAATTGTAACTTTTCATATTTCAACAACAAAAAAAGAAAAATTTTTAATAAAGATATGAGAGTTACAAATTACATTACAATAACTAAGGGCTTGTTTGATAACACAACTATTTTTTATTTTAGTTTTTAGTTTTTTCCTCTCGAGTTATGTGTAATTTAATTAGTTTAGAGGTTAGTTAGAGTTTATTAAATATTAGTTAGACTAAAAATGTAAAGGAAAATGAAAAATACAAAACTGAAAATGAAAACACTTCGAAAGTGTTTTCATTTTCTGTTTTTATTTTTACATTTTTACTTAATTAAGTAGTCTAACTAACATTTAACAACCTCCAACCAACCTCTAAACTAACCAATTTACACATAACTCAAGAGGAAAAAACTAAAAATAAAAATAAAAAACAGTTGTGTTATCAAACACAACCTAAGAAGTTAGTTACGAAGTTTATAATCGTAGCTACAATTTACACACTAATACAAAATTGTAACTAATGTGTAGGTATGAATTGTGAATTTGTAACACTTGATAAAATAGATTGATTTCATAACTAAATTGTCACATGATCAACATTTAGGGTCCCAATTAGTTTAGTCATGAAAAAAATTTAATTTGTCAAAATAATTTTTATAAGTAAAGGTATTGTATAGTTACGAAATATGTGTCATAACTAAAGATGCCATCTTTAGTCATGAAATGGAAAGTTTCGTGACAAAACTAATCTACTACGGTAAGTACATTTTTTAAGTTTGTAACTAATTTAATTTTTTCTTTTAGTGTTTCTTTATCTAATAGACAAACTGATAAAGTTGCTAATATAGTCTAGCTTGTCATGCTTTACAAGAGGAAGGACCATTTTTGGCTTTAACCTTTAATTCAGAACGATGTAATTTTTTTCAATTGATAAAGTTTGATATGAATATCTTTTTCTTCAAAAAAAGATAGCAAATAAAATTTGGCTTCATTACTTGCTGGGTCTATTTTTTTTTCTTTTATAATTTGTCCAAATTAAAACAGGAAAAACAAATACAGGTACATAAATAAATTTAGTAGACTAATAAAGGATATACTAATATGTACTGAAGATTTATTTGTTCTTTTATTTCTTCGTTAATTAATTTTTTGACGAGGTGGAACGTTGACCAATAATTTATCTCGCGTTGACAATGATTAAACAATTTGAAGAAAATAAAATATGTAATATTAAGAATAACTAATGCAGAGTAGTGTTAATGTTTAAGATTTCCTACTCTACAGCTCAACATCAATCAAAATAAATAAATAATTCATCAAAAAAAATTCAAAATAAATAAATAATATAATATGAAAGACATATTTAATTGAGCCACTATATTGTTGCACTGATGGTTGGTTGACAAAATAATAATGAGATGAAGTTAATCAAACACCTTCAACAAGTTGGCAGGTCACAATTTTGCATTGAAGGCACTATCCGAAACTTTCCAAGAGGTTTAGGAATATTATGCCTCTGAAAACTCTGATCTTCTAAGTTAATTGAATTCTTCTATATCCACACCAACATATCCAAAATGTCGATATTGATTTTGATAGTAGATTGAATTTGTGTAATAACCTCATTTATTTTCGAAACTGTCAGTTTCCAGACGTATTTCGGTTTTATCGCGGTTTCACCTTTTTCATCAAAATAGGCAACTTCTGAATTCTCCGTGCATTTTGTAAGGGCTGAAAGTACCCCGTGGGGAGTTGAGAAAATATTTCTTCCCATTTTACCCTTGGTCCAGGTTTAATCAAATTTAACTTTTACTATTTATGTACTATTTACTATTATATTAATATATTTATCAATATCTTATATTACAACTTTATTATATTATTATTTAAATGGATACCAATTGGCATTTTACCTCCTCATGGCCGATTCTTCATCCTTGTTTTACAATTTCAATATTTTAATATATATGTAGTAAATATCCTTTACTTTTACTTTAAAATACTATTATTTAATTTAGCAATTGGGATGTTTTACTCGGTGGCCGACTCTCATGCTTTCCAATTTGACTTGAGTGGTTTCAACTATTTCTAGAGAGAGAGAGAAAAACTTAGAGAGAGAAAGTGGAAAAATTTCACAAAAGCCAAAGAATTCTCTAGTGCAATTTGGACGGTAGGGGCCAGTTACTTGGAGGAAGTTTTTGGCTTGGTTTTGAAGGCTTTTCAAGGCTTGAAAGTGCTAAAAATTTGCTTGGATCAAGGTAGGCAACTATACCCATTTTTATTTTATTACAAATCCATTAGTTTTAGTTGGTTAATTTGGTGTATTCTTGCTTGGAATTATGAAATTAATGATGGATGGTGTTTAATTTAATGTGCAATGAATTAGTTGGTAAAATCCCCAATTGTTAAGCTTAGAGTGTGATTGAATTGGTGTTAAATGCTTGAATTTGTTGGATTAATATAAGAATTCATGAAATTGATTGATGGAAATGTTTGTGGGCTTTGTTAATTTGATGAATTTGTGAAGCAATCACTTGGATTATGATGGATGGAAAGGGACGGTTGTGTAGCAAGCTAAGTGCAAAATTGTATAGGTGGGGATATTTTAGTCATTTTACCTATACAGGGTATTTTAGGAATTTTAAAAAAATTTAAGAGTGTTTAGGTTATTTTGCATGCAAGGGACTTAAATGGGATTTTTGAAACTATTTAAGAGCACTTTGGTCATTTGTATGTAAAGGATATAATTGGAATTTTAAAAAAGGTCAAGGGCATTTTGGTCATTTGACATGTAGGGATGTAAATGTAATTTTTGAAATTGTTGAGGGTATTTTTGTCATTTTTCATGGTAGGGGTAGAGTTGAAAATATTTGAAATTGGAGGGATATTGTGGTCTTTTCTAATTTTCAAATTATTTAATATATATATATATTACTATTTGTTATTATATATATATATATCTCTATTTTCAATTATTAATATTTATATATTTAAAAATACAATTTATTTTACATGTGTTTGTATACTTAAAAATATAGATATATTTTACAAAATACATATATTTTATGTACGTATTTATTAAATATACTTAAGTGTGGTTTGTATAGGTTTATATATAAAAATAATACTTTATGTATTAAATTGGGTATTAAGTTAATATATATACTTGTAAGTATTTTTATGCATGGAGGTATGTATATGTGATTATAAATGCATATATGATTGAAAATAATTACTTTTATGGTTTAACCAAGAATAGGATGGTAATTATTCATATACCTATTGAGGGGTATTTTGGTAATTTTTCATGTAATCGAGGGGTATCTTGGTAATTTTTGAGATGGCCAATAGCATTTTGGTAATTATATCAACATGTTTAGGAGGTTTGGAATCGTCATTTTGAGCAGGGACATTTCGATAATTACGACTGTTGAAATAAGATGGTTGGTAATTATAGCTTTTACTATGATGTATGGTTTTACTTGTGTATTGTAGCACGAGCATTCATTTGCATAAAGTAATTCTGGTGATTTATTGTTTTATATAAAATGAAGGATTTTTCCCTGGAGGTTTGTATTTTCCAAATTGTTTGCATGGCGAGGTGCATGATTTCAAACCCTGGTTTATATTCGCTCTGTGAATCGCTGACCACACATAGTGGTGGGTCGCCCGGAACGGTGGTTCATCTGCATACCACAGAGGTGTGGTGTTTTGTGCACGAAATGCGGAAAGAGGGTAGGTTGTTCTGTTTTAAATAAATAGGGAAAAATAATGATTTTAAGTGTACAGTGTTACACTTCATGACATGGTATTGACATATGCATACGGTTGTCTACTGAGTATTTTTCACTCACCATTGTTGTCTGTCCTGTGTGGCAGATAAGTCCAAGGCTAAGCAGTAGGGCTTGGCGGGGTGTGGACTGGACTGGAGGACACAACAATGTACAATGTTCTTCCGCATTTTGGTTTGTTGTTTTTAGGCGATGATATTATATATTTTTAAATACTATTTTCCTTCACGGTGTGAGGGTGTACTTTGAATGTATTTTAAAGTAATATTATCTATAGTGTGGTTTGCAAAACGATCTAAAAGAGTAAAGAAATGTTTTGATTTTGTTGTAGTTTTGTCCAAAAATGTTTTCAACAAATCAAATTTAAAAAGAAGAAAAAATACAGTTAACACACCTTACTTGGAAACCTAGGATTGAGTAAATGGGTGTTACAATTTGGCCTACAATATCCAACATAATTCGAACCTAAAATTGATATAGAATTCCTATGCATTTGGTCCAAAAACATTGAATGGCCATCTACGTTAACTGGGACAAGACGCGCGTGGTACTTGTCCATCTGACTCTATCAACTTGGAAACCTTATATATATTTCTCATATTTCTTATAGTTGCTGCGTCTA
>CM017574.2:14633159-14699384 GCA_007844105.2 Rhamnella rubrinervis | reverse complement strand
AAAAACTATTATTATGTTCATATGTGTAAATTGTTTTGAGATATAATAATATAAACTATTAATTAAACATGAACCATTATGTTGATAACCAATAACGTTAATAGACATTTATGTTATCCAACAATTATGTTACTTTTATATTATAAGATAATTGTTTATTGGTAATTTTATTTTGATTAACTATTATATATTTGCTGATATATAATATGATATATATTATGCATATAATAATGTATTACATTGTAAATTTATTTGTTATAAACTAATAACAATAAACAGTTAATTAGTATACTATCATTTAATCTTATGAAATATCATAGGATTTCTACCATTGAAATTAGTATTTTGGTTATATTATATATCCGTTATGGTTATATGATATTAATTATCATATCATATTGGTTAGAATATTTAAATGATAATACATAATTATTATATCTATTTGATATAAATGTATAATATGATGTAGGAAAATATAATCAATTATTAATATATAATTATATAGTTAATAATTATATATATAATAGCCAATATTAATACAGATTTTAGATGCCATGGATATAGTTAATTATTATTTATAGTTCACATCAATAACTAGTTTATTAATGTTGAAAATATTTATAACATTTTCATTTGAGATGAATAAAACAGTCAACTTAGGTATTTTAATATAATATAGTTTATATTGGTTTTATAAATTCATGAGTGAAAGCCAATTTTAATTTAACCATTTTATTTGCAAAAAGTCTTGGTAAATTTATAGTACACAAAATATGCTATTATGCAATGAATATATATTTAATAATAAATACCAACAAAATAGTTATAAATACATATAGAAATGATCCATATTATATATATATATATATATAAAAGATTGAATTCATCGATAAAAGGTGATAAAGCAGATTAACGGTTGTTGTAAACCAAATATGACAAACAAATTCATATTAAACAAGATCGGTGATAATTCAGTAAATAATTACTTATGTTTATTGTATTATTATAATGATGATATAAATGGGTAATTACATCAAATGCCAATGTGAATAATAATTTATCTCAAAATACTTACGTGTCTATAATTTATTAAAAAATGTCCATCATTATCCAAATACTCCTCATATGTCCACCCCATATAAACTACTGAAAATATTATCTGGATAGCAACACTCCTTATTAGACAGCAAGTAGAGAACAAAATGTCATTTATTCACTACCCACCCCCTGATAGAAACTTGATATCCAAGGCTGAATAGAGAAGCAAAATAAGCCCTTTATTCTTTACTGCTATCAAGTGCTTTAAGCGACAAATGTGGAAAATCAAGTCCCTGGAATGTTGACTATAGTGCATTTGATCAAATGATGGGAGATGCATTATTATTTCACTCTTACGGTCCCTATTTTGAAAATTATATAGTTAGAATCGCTGATCAAAGTCTTTCTAAGATGGTAGGGACATGTTCTATAATAATTTCAAAGAACCTAACCTTGAAATCAGTCCTTCTGATTCCAAACTTAAATTGCAATTTGCTGTCCATATGTAAAATCACAAGGGAACTTAATTGTGTTGCTAAATTTTTCCCCTTTGATTATGAAATTCAGGATTTGAACTCTGAGATGATGATTGACAATGCAAAGTTGTGCACTGGACATTGTATTATCAAAGTGAATGATCTTACAAAAAAAAGCTAAAAGTTCACAATGTGTTCCTTTCCTTTAAAAGGTCCGATTATTAAGAACTCTCTTTATATTCCTATTTCTAAGTCAAATCAAAATAGTACAATCATGTTGTGGCACTAGAGATTAAGACACACTAATTTCTTATGCCTTGAAAAGTTATTTCCATTGTTTCAAAATAACAAAAAGCCAAAGTTTTTCCAATGTGAGATTTGTTAATCATCAAAACATGCTTAAAACAATTATCCAAATCAACCATACGAAGCATCTCATCCTTTTTTTTATTATTCACAGTGATGTTTAGGGGCCATTTAGAGTAAATAATATGACTGGTGTAAGGTGGTTGGTCTCTTTTATTGACAATCATATAAGAATTACCTGGATATTCCTCATGAAAGAAAAATCTAAAGTAGGATCCATATTTCGAAACTTCAGCTCCATGATCAACACCCAATTTGAGACTAAAATTCAATTTCTTCATACTGACAATGCGAAGGAATATTTCAATTCCATTTTTGGGGAGTATTTAGGAAAAAATTGGACAGTGCATCAAAGTTTATGTGTGAACACTTCACAAACAAAATAAAGTAGCCAAAAGAAAAAATCAACACACACTAGAAGTGGCATGTTCCATTATGTTCACTACTCTATTACTAAATATTTTTGGGGTGAAGCATCAAAGTTTACGTGTGGACACTCCACAACAAAATAAAGTAGCTAAAATAAAAAATCAACACACACTAGAAGTGGCACGTTCCATTATGTTCACTACTCTATTTCTAAATATTTTTCGGGTGAAGTTATTCTCACAGCCACTAATTACCTGAAAAATAAAAAACTATTCATTGTTCTAAAATTCTAAACACCTTATAACACTCTCATAATATTATAGGACTAAATTATGAAACAATAATTTAAGAACAAATTTTTACTTAAATATTTAAATAAATAATCAAATATATTATTGTTAGTTCAATTGAGGTATTATATCAATACCTTATAATTAGAATCTGTAAAATAATAGTTAATTAATAATAAAGTAAAAAGAGAAGATATTATTAATAATACCATTAAAAAATATATTATTGTTAATAAATAACCTATTTACTAGTAAACCAGTAGTATTATTAAAAATACTAATGATTGAGGGTGAGCATATCATAAGAAAGTAATTGTGTATATTATCCTTAATATTTTATTTCATAAAATATGTTAATATATTAACATATATTATATGTAAATAATATAATTTAAATGGTGGCGAATATATTAAATTTTAGAGTATACCATTACAAATAATCTTTTGGCAAAGATAATAAAATGTTATCCAGGCTAATATATTCATATTTGTACTCTAGAAAAAAATTAATTATGATTCCATAATTAAAATTCTCTTGTTAATTATGATATTAAACGCTTGTAAATGTATATTATACAATGTAATATAATTATATATTTTAATTAGAAGAGGTTACTTGCATGATAGACGGAAAGAGACATCCTAATTAGGTTGGTACCCCTCTAAATCCACACCGAGTAAGCAATAAATTTTATTAAAATTAAAAAAATATACATCAGTTACAAAGTTACAATAGATATGAAAATCTAAAATACAACGACGCATGCATAGGTTATAGCGGAAGTAAGATATAAGAGTAAAAGAATAACCATCACCGGCCTTGTTAAAGCTAGAATAAAGAAAAAACCTCAAATGAAGAAAATCTCAATCCAGAAAAAGGAGTATCGGGACAATAAAAGGACAAGCAAGCTACTTTCTAAACCTATAGTTTTCAAAACCATTAACATTCCTATTATACATAGAAGAATAAGAATTTGGAAGACTCCATCACCACTGCGCTCTAGGTAAAGAAACAACAAGCTTCGACAAAGCATCCGTAACTATACTTACCTCTTTGGAAAATGTGTGAAACCCGAAAATGAATGTTGGAAATATGACGGAGGCAATTCACCCATCTTACTTTATAGGCCCATGACATGACGACCTCTCGACGAGAGAATAAGTGGGCAACGTAATTAGAATCGCACTCCAGCCATAAGTAATTCCACCTGAAGTCTTTAGCACACTCAATGGCAATAATGGCATCTAAGAGCTGACTCTCAAAGGTATAACATGAGTCCAAAGGGACTACAAAATTACCTTTAATAAGCCCCTATTAGTAACGAAATACCCACCGCATCCGTCTGGGCTTAGACAACCATTAGCGGCACTATCGGTATTAACCTTCAACCATCCAATCGGCGGGGGAGACCAAACCACAGGAATAATCTGAGGATCTCGAGGTGCAACACCTACAACCCCTAAACTCTTGAAGACCAAAAGATCACCAATAGAGTTGTATATCGCCCCCTTTTGAATAACATTTGCTTTCCTAATCGAAGCCCAAATAAAAGCTAAAGAGTGAGATAAGAGAATGAAAACATTACCAAAATACTTTTGACAGATAGCAAAGAAAACACTTACGATAGTAGTGGTTCATAAATTAAAGACCTAAGAGCTCAAGGAAACAGCCATAGCCTTCTAAAAAAGCATACCTACTAAATTCGAAGCATCCAATCTAAGCTCAAAAGCAACCCCCAGATAGTCCCAAATAGCAGTAGCATAGGAGTATGTCGAAAAAAGATGGGAAATAGCTTTTAAATTCTTACTACAAATTCTGTATTTAGAGGCCATAAAAAATATCCGCTTAATCAAGAAGTAATCGTTAGGAATATGCCTCAGGAAAAGGCACCAAGCAAAACCAAGCAGGCTGGAGGAAAGAAAGTCTTCCATAAGTATTTAACCTACAGCGAGGGCATTATAGATAGATAAGCATCTCTACAAGAAATGGAACCTGCTGAATGAACCCAAACTCTCTCCGCCTATCCATCACAATTGCCACTTCCCACAATGCACATAATCAACTTAGGAAAAAGCCACACGGAAACTCATCGAAAGGTCCTAAATGCCATTAGAATCAACCAAATCACCATTTAGAAGGCTTGGATCACATAAATCTCTAGAGTTTTTTAACAACTCAATGATATGTATCCCCAACTAGTTATCGACCCAGAAATGAACCCTGGAATAAACCCTGATAATCCAAATTGCCTCTCTCGAAATAATAAGATAAAGCTGTCTCAAAGGAGGCCAAATCGAAGAAGCGGAATAATATAAAGGGTTTAACTTCCCTAAAAAGCATGCCCGAACAAACCAAAAAACAAAGAAAGCTTGCCTAACAGAGTTTTATTGAAAGTGATTAGGTTTTCTAAACCTAAACCTCCTTGTTTAGTTGGTCAGCAACAGATAGACCAAGCAATTGAGATAGATTTTCAAACCAACATGCTAGATGATCCATAAGAAATTCTAAATAGCCTTGTTAAGAAACTTAAGCAAACCCACATGTCATATGTAGATCATAAATGTGTGTACAAACTTAGAGGTAATAACTAAATTTATCAAGCACAACCGACCTGCCAGGGAGAGAGTTCAACCTTTCTAGGCAGCTAATTGCTTCAAAATGCGATTGACGATGAGGCGAAGAATAGCCTAAGTAGGACTTCCTTTAAAGAAAGGAACACCAAGATAAACAAAGGGGAGAGACCCATACTTGATCCTAAAATTTGCCAAAATCTTAGTCCTACATGAGTGGAAGACACCGGATCCAAAATAGATATGAGATTTGTCCAAGTTAACAATCTATCCTGATAAAGAGTCATAGAGTTGCAAGGCATAAAAAATATGACTCATATTTTGATAAGTCCTCATACAAAACATAAGCACATCATTGGCATATAAAAAGTGAGAAGGAGAAGAGAAATTCCTCGGGGAGAAAATCAGCAGAAGAGAACCTTGAAAAACCATCCAAAGGGGACGATGATCACCAATAAAGTTGTGCATCGTCCCTTTTTGAACCTGCTAAAAAAATCTTTGCCAATACCAAATAACAATAGAGATAGCGAATCACCTTGTCGAACCCTCGCGAGCAACCAAAGTAACCTCCAGAATCCCATTAATCGAAAACCAAAATCTTTGTTGAATTAAAAATTGATTTTATCCACAAGAAAAATTTAATACAAAAGCCAAACCCATCTAAGACTGCCAAAAAGAAATCCTAATTCAACAAGAAAAAAAATTTACGGATTTCTATTTTCAAACCATATTACCTCTAAAAAATTAACTATCGAGATGGTTGATACAGTTGCAAGCAATCACAATGCAGTCTTCCACGTTTCTACCTTGAATGAAATCAAACTAATTATCAGAAATAATTTTGGAAGCAATCCCCACAAGCTGATCAGTTAAACTCTTTGAAACCACCTTGAAAAGGAAGTTTCCCAACATGATAGGACGAAATTTTTCTACCAAGTCCACACTTTGCACTTTTGAAAAAAGCACCATGAAATTAGAATTGAGGCCCAGATAAATAGCTCCCGAAAGAAAAAATGATAGCAATGCATCTATCACATTGGAATGAATAAAATCCTAGTAAGTTTGGAAAAAGAAACCTGAAAAACCATCAAGGTTGGGGACGCTAGTCGGGTTCAAGTTGAACATAGCCTGTTTAACCTCCTCGGAATTGAGTAAACTGATTAAGAGAAAATTACCATCTACAATCACTTAACTCGGCATGATCCCATCTAATTTAGAAAAATTAGTACCCAGAGTCTCATCAGCCGTAAATAAAGATTTGTAATAATCCACGACATGACTCCTAATAGTCACCTCATTTGAAATATTAACCCCTTATATCGATAAAGAAGATAGAAGGCGTTAAGATTTGCATACCTGAAGAAGCGAATGGAAGAATTTGGAGTAACGATCACCCTTCTTCAACCATTTAACACAACACTGATCCTCAAGCATAATTTCTTTGAAAAGTAGAACCTCATTAAGCAAAACAGTGTAACTTCTTGGCTAATCTCTCCTATTAAAACCCTCAATTCCTATAATGGTCCAGATTGAAAGCTTTTCCGAGCTAAAATAATTTTGCATGAACCTCCGTGCTTATCTATAGGTAACAAACCTATAGCCTCAATCGCCTCCTAAAACTCAGAACAAGAAAAGGAGATAGAAGGACCACCACCAGACCTCTTATGCACCTAAAATGGCATTAAAGTCTCAATAAATCACGCGTGATCAATAGAGTCGCAAAATTTCTCAAGGCTGCCCAAAGAGTTTTTCGTCGCCATGAAAAAATACTTTCATACACAAAAGAAAGCACCTGCGAACCTCCAACGCTCGAAATATCCACAGAGATAATTTGCTCTTCTCTAAGTAAAATACAAGCTTCCTCTAAAGAACGAGAAGTAAAAATCCACACAGTAAGCAAAATTGTTGAGTTATTAGTAGAAATGACGTCCATCCTTAAAGAAGACCAAAAAGAGTTTGGAATCGTATCTAAGGCGACCATAGCCTCCACCAAATATAATAAAGTGAGGTTATGGTGATAATAAAAATCGTACACTTTGAGTATTTTAGTTACCGAAGCCCCTAGAGTTCCAATAAAGAATATTCATTGGTTACCATACCTAGAGGCCCGAGTCGTGGGCTTGATCAGTCCTTCTGATGGCTACTCCTAATGCCTTCTAGCCTATTCTACTTTTGTTGGTCGACCCGGCTTTTTTTTTTTACTATGGTCCATGCATTTGTATCCTTGGTTTCCAAAACTGACTGATCTAAAATCACTAAGTTCAGATTTTGTTGCGCCTCACTGAGTGCCACAGTTGAGTTGTAGAGAATTATAGTTTTATCCATATTGTCCTGACCCCTAGAGGTGGACCCCTCTCGAGATTGAACCTGCCACCAAGGCTCTAGTAACACCTCCTTCTACTAGAGGTAACTTATCATCTTAATCATCAAATGTGTCATTCAAAGTTGTAACGGTATCTAAAAGATGAACCACACCCATATCTGAAGAAACTGGTTGAACACCCTTTCTCATAGTATTTTGTTGAGCTGAATGATCCGCTTTGAATCCATAGCCGCTATCCCAATATCAACCATTGTCGAAGGAGGATCCTGAACTGAATCCGTCAAAGGAGCAAGAATATGGGGCTTAGGTCTATAGATCTTAGTACTTTGTTTTGTTCCACCCCAATCCTTTTCTGAAGGCTTTGCCACATGATGAGTCTTTCTATGCACCATATTACATCTGCTCACTGAATGTCCAAAACTCTAGCAATTGTTGCAAAATTCAGGATAGTTTTTCAAAAATAAATGAACCTCAATGCATGAGTCTTTAGTTTTCAATAATAAAATTTCGAAAACAAAACCTACCAAATCCAAAACCACGAGAACCTGTGCAAAGTGTCTAAAATTGCCTGATTAAGTTGCCAACTCAAATTGTAAAATCTCACTCAAACATGAACATGTGTGGATTTTGCATCGTCGGATTGAAATTATTAACCCAGGCTTATAGGCGTACTATCCTCAATTTTAAATTTAGTGATCCATAAAACCACACTTTTGATAATCCTCTTTAGACAATAAAAGAACTTAGTAGTATCCCCACTCTAAGAAAATTAGTTTATATTTTTTCAGTTTCCATATACTTTGGAGTTTCAGGCATAATTCATTTTGCTTTCATGATTTTTCTCCTTTGAAGAGCACAACTCGAGCAATCAAAGAATATTGACAAAAAGCAATATGTTCTTTATAAGCAATATGTTCTTTATAGGCAGCGTCGTTAACTCAAATTGAGAAAAAATTCCCTTTCCGAGTGGATGCATTCTGATTGGTGGATGAAATTGTGGAAGCAGCACCACTTGCTTGAATGCCCATAGGCACTGCAACATTTCCTCCCGCAATACTACCACACTGCTGTGAAGGAAGGCATGACAGACCCTTTATCTTTGGCAGGTTCAGAAGAAGTGTCACTCTTGTGAGGGGTAGATTTTTTACTCTGATGTGGATTATCTTCCTCACAAAAACGGTTGCTGTCAAGCATAACACGATCAATTTGTTCTGGTTCCAACCCCAAACATTTCCAATCCCGAGCAAGGAGCCATACCAGTAGCTCCAAAATAGAATCCACAATTAAAGTACAATCTAGTTCCAGACAGTTGAATTTGCAATCCAATTCCAGCACAAATTAAACTGGTCTAGCACAATAAAAACCCCATGATAGCAAACAAACCACACAACAAATTCACAAAGTTACATACCAAATATAGTTCAAACCAATTATGCAACCCACATATACAATCCACTATAATATAATCAACCAAGTATCTCACGTCTGCGAACCACACACGGCTTTGGCAAGAGAAAAGCAAAAACATAGTAACACAAAACAGCGAAGACTGTAGTCCAATTCCACAATTGAATCTCCGCGATAACAAATCCAAATACAAACCTTCGAAAACAGACCACGAAATCCTAACTCATAGTGCTTGTTCAATGAAGAATGAAGTTACCCAATTACCGAAGGAGGCTATGTCAGCGATGGAGATAAGACCCCAGCCTGGATTCTACAAACCCACCAGACCCAGCCACCAAGACAACGCCAACCCCACGAAAATGGCACCTGCAGCAACAGACTCCCGCGACCACCAGAACCCAATCGTGATCCAAGCTCGAACCCACTAGCTGCAGAACGGAGACCAAGCCCAACTGGAACACCACTTCCAATCGATTGCAGCTCGGCGATGACAGGCTTCGATCACGTACTCACCTCAGCTGAAGCCCCAGCTCGCCCCAATCCCTAGCGGCGATCTGAACGAACCCACGGCTTGAAACGCAGAAGCTCCACCGTAGCTGCGACGACGGAGATTCCCATCAACGGCTCGTGAAACAGCTGCGTCCAACCTATAAATCCATCCACTAAAGATCCTGCGACAAAACCAGCTTCAATTTGCAGAGGAAGAAGCTGCATCACACGACGACTGCCACGGCAAGCGGCAGATCACAAATCGCCTAGTGAGAGAGAGAGCTGTAGAGAGAGAATAATAATCAATAATATAATTACATACTTTAATATTAATAATAATTATAGGGATAATTACTATATTTTAATTATTAAAATAATAATATTTTGTAAAATTAAACTTAAGGGCAATTCGGGTAAATATAAGAAATGCGAACATTGGCGGCCTCGATTGTAGACATGAAATTAGTTAGAGCTGTTGGCAGTGGCGAAACCGTCTTCCACTCCCAGTCCCACGCAGATTGCTTTTCGTTTTCAGTGCTTTGGTTTGTTTGATTTTTCAATCATGATTTATGCGTTTGGTTTATTGCTCTTTTGTTTGCGTTGATTTATTGCTGTTATTCATTAAGTTTCTTATTTATTTCTTTATTTATATTTGGTTTCCTTTGATTTTTCCTGGTCGAATTAATCATGTATGTTTTTATGCATATATATCTATCTGAAGAAATAGTTTAATCGTAATCTGTTGAAATGCATTGCTTTTGAAATCTCAACGCGCTGCAATATTTGCCTCCTGAATTTCAGTACCATCTCCACAGGGGTTTAATGGTATATTAAGCTATGTTCAGTATACAAGCTATTTTAAATGTAATAGTATAATTACCATATGTACATGTTGATATAAATTTATAATTTCTTTGCTTCATATGCCTCTTAATTTTCTTATGATTAATAATTAATTAAACTTTGAAAAATTATAATAACTAAAAGCATATTTAGAAAACTGTGTTTTAGCTGCCAAAATTGTATAAACATTAGTGATCAAAATTTGGATGTAGAAGATCATCATTAGTGTCTAATAATCGGCAAATTATGTTAAATTGTTCAAACATCTTCTTTGTATTAAAATATTTTAATTCACAAATTATGTAATTTAACATTACTATTTGTTTTAATTTCTTATAGATAAGCATGGAAAAATCATATTCTGTGAGAATTTTTTTATATTGTTTCTTGAAATGGTAGTATTTGTTTTAATTTTTATTAATAGGAAATAAGATATAAATATGTCTTCGAAGAAGAAAAGCTTTTAGGAAAGGGAGGATTTGGGAGTGTTGTTTCATCGAAACACTTGATGGATGGCCAAATGTGTGCAATTAAAAAGGTGCTATACGTCTTGGTGTACAAAATTATGAAGATGTTGTGAGGTAAAATAGTAATTCTACCTATTAAATTATTATTTTTACACTATTTTTAATGTAAACTAATTATTCTTTTCTTTCAATTTTTAAATTAATTTTTTACACTATTTTTAATATAAACTAATTATTCTTTTCTTTCAATTCAATTGATTTTTGTTTAGTAATAATAATTTAAATTGATGTTTGTATATGAAATTACCAACTTTTATTTTTGGATAATAAATAATAATTTACAAAGCTTTTTGGCTAATTATGCTTTTTGGGAAAATAATTGAAGGAAAATAAAACTTTAACCTATAAACTTATATGGTTGTAGAAACCGATATCAGAAAATAGATTCCTGTTATATTAAACTAGTGTAGTGTGGAATTTTATTTTAGTAGAGTATTACTTTACCAAAAAAAATTGCAATGCTTAAAAATTAAAAGTTGTATTTTTTTCTTTGTTTCATAAATACAAAGAGTTAAGGCCTACATAAACATTAAACTAGACTAGATTTTTACTATAGAGTAGATCTATTACATTAGGGTCAAATAAAAACATTAAATTAGAGTGAAATTTCGTTAGAGTAGTGCTCAAAGTATTAGAGTATGTAATAGAGTACTACTTTATTTAGTAGTTTAGTAGGAGAGTGATGCTACAAGTTTTATAAACTTTCAATTATAAATTTCTTTAGTTTTGTACATATATTAAAATAAATTGAATTAATATAATATGGAAAATGATAATTACTTTTACACCATTAATATAATACAATTGTAATATAATATACTCCAATAGACTACTACTTAAAAGTAATACTATAGTGATGTCAAGTATTATAATTATATTTTCTAGACTATATGCAAGTTTAGCAAGCTTGTATTTGAAAACTTCAGGCCTAGTTTGAATATGAAGTATTTGGCAAGATGGGGTCAAGTTGTGAAGAACCCAGATTTGCTTAGTGCCAGGACTACATTCGATGGTGAGAAAACAAAAAGATTAGATACAGAGATCGCCTTTGATGATGAGAAAACAAAGGAATCAGATACTAAAGTCCCCCTTGATTTTACCGCCGCCACTACTGAGATGACAAAGGGATCGGATATTGAGGTCGCCTCTAATTCTGTCACCGCCGCCGCAGCTACATCTAAGGTCGAGACAGAGGGCTGTCTTTGAGAGGTATAAAATGTATTATTTATTATGTGTCAAATATATTTTTTTTCATTCATATTATTAAATTTTTTATTTATAATAATAAAGTTATTGATACTTAAGAATTTTTACCGAGAGTAGACAAGGAATAAGAGTGCGAGAATAAGGAGAGAGGAATCGGTTTTCAATTTAGCTTGTTATTGATGAACTTCAGTTGGCTATTTCACAGCTTTGCAATGGTAAAAAAGAAAACAAATTATGTCAACAAACTAGGAAATTGAACTGCCCACTACCTCAATGTTTAACAGCTCTGACTTTATTCAACAAAATAGAGAAAAACAGAGCAACGAAATAATAGCAATGAATTAATTCTTATCCCACATGCATACATGCCTATGCATACCCAACAAACTAAGTTACCTATAGCATGCATATCCCAAACATACTCTTGCTTCTCGTTGCATGTACTCCACATATCAACCCTCTATCCTTAAACATCAGAAGTCAGGATAGGAACGCTGCAATCTCTAAGCATTCTCCCATGTAGCATTTTCGGCTGGTGCATGTTTCCATTTAAGTAAGACTTCGAACGGTAACAGCCTTTACGAATCAGGTTGAGCATGCACTCAAATTGAGGTAATATGAGTGAATCGTCAACGCTAGGAGGAAGGTGTTGCGATGTTGATGTAGGTGGTCCCAAATGTTTTCGGAGTTGGCTAACATGAAATACATCGTGGATTTACGACCACAATGGAAGAGCCAACTGATATGCTATTGGCCCGATTTGTTCGATGATGGAGTAAGGTCCAAAATAGCGGGGAGCTAGCTTTTGAGATTGTCTGAATGCTATCGAGGTTTGCCGATAAGGTTGAAGCTTTAGGTATACTTGGTCTATAATAGTAAAAGTAGCATCACACTAGTGTTGGTTAGTATAGTTTTTCATGCGTTCCTGGCATGGAAAGATTTTGGCATAATTCACGGAGGATGGTGTCTCGATCACGTAAGTATTCATCAATAGCTTGGACTCGCGAGGTACCTAGAATGTAGGCGAGGAGGCTGGGTGGAGGTATGCCATAAACAACTTCAAAAGGTGTCATTCGGGTGGAGGAATAAATGGAAGTGTTATAACTGAATTCTGCCCAAAAAAGCCAGTCGACCTACCTTCCTGGTTGGTTACCCATGAAACAACGTAAATATTGCACTAAACTTCTGTTGACCACTTCAGTTTGGCCATCAGATTGGGGGTGGTAATTAGAGCTCATACAAAGATTGGTTCCCTAAAAGCTGAAGAGGGCACAAAAATAAAAAAAAAAACTAATAAATACTTTATCAAGGTCACTTACAATGCTTGCTGGTATTCTATAAAGTCAGACGACATTTGCAAGGAATGCTTTGGCGACCTTAGCAGCTGTAAAAGGATATTTTAAGGCTGCAAAATGTGTGTATTTTGATAACCAATCAACAACAACCAGGATAACAGAGTATCCATTAGAAGAGGGAAGCCCTTCTTATTATATTCATTGTAATATCGGTCCAAATTCGCTCTGGTAGCTATAGAGGTTGGAGTAAGCTAGCCGATTTCATGCAGTTATATTTATACTGTTGGCCAATGGTACACTGCCGTAAGGATGCCTTCACAGATTGCTGCATTTTAGGCCATATAGAACTTTGTTTTATTCTAGCCAATGTTTTATGGAATCTAAAGTGGCCTCTTACTGAAGAGGAATAACATGTTTGAAGAATTTTAGGAAGTAGAGTTGAGTTAGGACTTAAATATATTTGGGCCCCTTTAAACCACACGCCATCTCGCTTGACAAGGGACGCCGATTGAGCAGTTTTTAACAAGTTAGCATAAGAGGAATTCTATTGAGCCTCCTTTTCTATGTCAACCCACCACTCAATCTGCCGCATAGTTATAGACATGAACTGGAGCTCTGCAACTCTGCAACTCGGGAGAGGGAATCAGCCCCTCGATTTTTTGTCCCTTTCTTATAGTCAATAATATAGTCGTACCCGAGAAGTTTTGGGAGCCAACATGTTTGTGCTAAGGTGGTAATCCTTTGCTCTAACAAGTATTTTAAGCTTTTCTAATCTGTGCGAATGAAAAAATGCTTATAGAGGAGGTTGTGTCGCCACTTTCATATTGACTTCACGATTGGCACCATCTTTTTTTTATAGGTGGAGAAAGACAAAGCGGAATCCTTTAGAACCTCACTAAAATAGGCAATGGGTCTGCCATTTTAGGAAAGAATAGCACCAAGTCCAACGCTACTTGCATCACAATCAATAATGAATGGTTGCGTAAAGTCTGACAAGTTGAGTAGGAAAGCAATGGTTAATGCTTGTTTGAGGCTTTGATAAGAATTTTCAGCTGCTTCGCTCTAGTGGAACCTGTCTTTTGTTAGGAGCTGATTGAGTGGAGCAACAATGGTGGCAAAGTGTTGAATAAATTTACGATAATATCTTGCAAGCCCTAAAAATCCTTAAACTCCTTTGGTAGTGGTTGGCCTTGGCCAGTCCAAGACTGCTTGTATTTTAGTTGGGTGAACATCCACACCGTCAACTAAAATAAAATGGCCTAAGTAATCAACGAAGTAACTCCAAACCTGCATTTTGATTCCTTAACATACAATTTTTAGCAAACAAAATAGATAGGACTGTTCCTAAGTGGATAAGATGCTCTTCCCAAGTTTTTGAATAAATTAAAATATCATCAAAGAAAACTAAAATGAATTTTCTAATATGGGAGTTGAATAGATCATTCATGAGACTCTAAAAGTGGTGGGGCATTGGTGAGCCCGAGTGGCATTACCACGAATTCATAATGACCTCCATGTGTTCAAAAGGCTGTTTTGTGTATGTCCTCCTCCTTTACTAGAATTTGGTGATATCCGGCCTTTAAATCCAGTTTAGAAAAGAACTTGGCACCATGTAGTTCATCAAGGAGCTTATCGATTACTAGAATAAGATATTTATCCTTGATGGTAATGGCATTCAGAGAGCAATAATCAACACAGAAGCGCCAATCTCCATCTGCTTTCCGAACCAACAACACAGGTGAGGAAAATGGGCTATTGCTTGGTGCTTGGATGAGGAGTTTCGATAGCATAGCATGTGATATGGTGAGTGTTGGAAGATTCCCCAGGTGTGAAGGGGTTCTCTTCCTATTGAGTTCGTGATACACGCAGTGCTTGCAACTTGGTGAGGACCGTTTGAAGGGCCGCATGAACTTGGTTGAAGCTCATCTCGTGTTGAGCAAGGACCTCTTGGCCCTCATTGCGAAACTCTATATTAGTTTTGCCTCAGGTGTCCATGGAAAGGGGGTCTGATACCAATGATATGTAAGAGCTTTTATTGAGAGTAGATAAGGAAGAAGAGTGAGAGAATAAGGAGAGAGGAATCGGTTTTCAATTTAGCTTGTTAGTGATGAACTTTAACTGGCTATTTTATAGATGTGCAACGGTAAAATAGAAAACAAACTATGTCAACAAACTAGGAAATTGAACTACCCACTACCCTAACATTTAACAGCTCTGACTTTATTAAACAAAACAAAGCAAAGCAAAATAGAGCAACCAAAATAATAGCAACGAATTAATTCTTATCCCACAAAATCAGGCCATGTCACATGCATGCATGCCCACGGATACCATGCATATCCCAAACATACTCTGGCTCCTCGTTGTATGTACTCCACGTGTTAGTTATTTAATATGTTTATGTGTGAAACTAATGAAGTTCTATAATATTTTGTTATATGTGTGACAAAATACAGGAAATTGTCGAATCTGATAGATCGCGGTGTCGGCCAACAATAGAAGTAACATATTTCTTGATAAAAATGATAGTGCAAAAATTGGGGATTTCGGCCTGGGTAAATATTTTAAATTAATAAAAATAATTTCAAAACCCTTTCCATTAATGTGTATTAATTTTTTTTAACTAAATTCATTTCGGAAAATGAATTGTGTGATGTTTGAGTTAGGTTGTATTGTGCTCCAGAAATACGAAATGCAAATGCACCCTACAAAGCTAATACGAAGAGTGACATTTTTTCACTGGGGATTATCCTATTTGAAGTGTTAAGCAATTTTGAGATGGGAATGCAAGAGTGTTAGGTGCTAGAGAGTCTATAAGAGTGTTAGGTGCTAGAGAGTCTGTAAGAGTGTTAGGTGCTAGAGAGTCTAAGTGATTCTGTGCTAAAAGTTTCTGAATATGATGATCCTACTACTAAACTAGCTTTTGAACTTGCCCACAAATAACCCACCGAGAGACCTAAAATCAGTTGGATATAGGATGAAATTAAGAAACTTTCAGATATGTAATTCTTTGAATAGAGTTTTATTAATTTTAAAATTTAACAATAATTTAATGCATTTTTTCCTATTGGGATAGGTAGCACTTAGTATGGGAGAAGGAGAAGGAGGGTAGCAAACTTCCCAAGCAGAGCAGTGTGAAAGATCTTTGATTGAGTTACAACTTGTATTAGACAGAAATATAGATATTTGAAGTTTGAACTTGCTATTGTTTTCGGTAATTGATCTTAAATTTCTTCAAGTTGTGGGATTTTACTGCTATTGTTTTTGGTAATTGATCTTAAATTTCAAGTTGTGGGTATTTTTTTCATAATTGATCTTAAATTTCTTTCTACACCATGAGTTGGAATGTAGGTTTATAAATTTCTTGAGCATAACTAAGTTGATAACTCATCTTTTTAATCTCTAAAATAAATATGAGAATTGTCTTATCTCAAGCGTATTTGATAGTAATGTTGGAAAAGAAAAAATGAATCTAATAATCGACAAGAGAACCCATAGAATAGAATGTATGAGAAGCAAAACCATAGGCTAATACAGCAATTCACTGGTTTCTCATTAGAAGAAACACCAAAAGTAGACAAAGGTTCTACATCTCTGCTTTTGAATGAAATTGTAAATTGCATTTCTGTCTCTGGCAAGCATAATTCTGAGTTGAAATTGACTCGACAATATATAGTTAATGAGTTGATAATGACTTAAGAACTTGAGACAGGTACAGGGGTAAATCAAGCTTATACTTTGCAACAACCTGAAACAAGTCATTGGGGTTCTCACTTTCGTTCTAGAAGGAGTTTAATTGAGTTATTTGGTACAATAAAATCATTTCTTTCTCAAATCAATGAAAATGGACTAAATACTCAATTTTATACTGAGGCTTTCAAACATTATCATGCCATGACATCGTTTGACTTTGTGTTTATCTTATTCTTGATGAACAAAGTTATGAGAATTATAGATTTTCTTTCATAAATAATTCAGAGAAAAAATCAAGATGTTGTGAATGCTTTGAATTATGTTTCACATTAAAAAATGCAACTTCAAAAATTGATAGATGGTGGTTAAGATGATCTATTAGAAAGTGTGGTATCTTTTTGTGCACAATATGATATTAAAATGTCCGATATGAATACTCCTTATAAAATTGGTACAGGTCGTTCTTGTCAACAAAGAGATTCTATTACAATTGAGCATCATTATTAAGTTAATATATTTTATAATGTAATAAATTTTCAGTTGGTGGAGTTAAATCATAGATTTCCACCAAACACAGAGTCGCTTTATCTTAACTCAACATTGGATCATTCTCATGCTTTTAGATCGTTTAAAGTTGATGATATATGTGAGCTTGCAAAGAAATTCTATCCGAAGACTTCACTTATTCTGATTTGTATACTTTGATAATACAGTTGGAGTATTATAGGTTGTTCATGGATCGTCCGGACTTTCGAATATTAATTCAATTTCTACATTATATCACCAATTAATTGAAACAGGCTTGGCGATGATTTCCACTTGTTTAATAGATGGATCTATTTAGTATTGACTCTTCCTGTTTCTAAATCAACGACGGAATGAGCCTTTTTATCTATGAAAGTCATTAAAAATTGGTTTCGCAACAAGATTGAGGATGAGTTTCTTGCTGATTGTATGCTCATCCACATGGAAAGAGACTTTGCAAGTAGCATAAATAATGAATCAATAATTGATGAGTTTTGCTCGATAAAGAAACTTAAGGCACACCTTAAATAGTAGTTTATTGCATTTACATCATAAGGGTAAGACTTATTATGTTTCTGTGATTATATGTATATGTTTTATTTTAATAATAAAATATATTCGTATTGTTGAGTATTTTTTTTCCTTCAAAAAAAATTTATAAGATAAAAACAGCCCACCCAATTTTAAAATCCTAGATTCATTACTACAGAACACGCACACTATAAAACTCAATGTAAAAGAAAACTGGTGTTGATGGACTCCATTATAATACACAGCTGACCTTGACTTTAGTTAACAGTACAATAAGCTATTAAACTATTCAATCCTAATTAGTGTGTTACTTCTACTTTTATAACTAAGGACATCTCTGTCTCAATCTTATTTCACAACAATTGCCCAATATGTATCTGATAAACACTTAAAAGTGTATATTTATTATAGTTTAAATCATCATTATACATTTAAAAGTATCATTAATTCCTCTAATTTATGCAATTTCTTTAAATTTAAGTTTAAAAATAAAAATAAATTGAAATATATGTTTTGATACAGGGTTAATAAAAATGGATGTATCTCTCAATCTACAAGGCCAATTAAGATGATTTTTAATGCAATGGAAAGATAACTTAATGCACCACAACATTGTAGTTATCAACAAAGTCCAGTTCAGAAGTTTAGTGGGCCGTATTTAGGGTTAAAGCACAACTATTCTGCATTCGGAGACCAACCCAACAAGGTTCAGTATTTGGGCTGTATCTCACAAAATACTAGCCCAAATAATGTAATTTTTGATGTTCTGGACAGCTAAGACGTGCAGCTACAAGTTGTATGTCAATGGAAGATTCTACCGAATTCGGTGCAATATGGACGGTGCAAGTGGGAAGACAAGCATGACATATATTTTCAAAGTGTACCTAACCATGTGTCTATTTTCATACAAGTCTTTTGGCATTTTATATCCTTAATGATCTATAAATAGCAGCATTGAATACTAATTTAGGCATTCTGAATTGAGAGATCAGATCATACTCTTTGTATTGTTGTTTCTCTTGTTGTAATCTTCTTTTGTTCTTAGTAGAAATCATGTTTATTTTCTTCTTTCTTCGTTTCTTCTTTATTTCTTTCTTCTTTCTTATGAGTAACTAATCCTCATTTTGCTTGGGTGAAAGGTGAAGCTCTTGGTTATGAAATAAGATTAGATTAATCTCTTTCTTGAGTTTTAATGTCTATATTATGAAATTGTTATTATATGTTTTGTATTTGTTTTCAATTAACTTAGAAATCTCCTTGTAAATGGGGATCTTGATTCATTGTTGACAAGATATTGACACAATGAATGCTTGAACTCATTTACATGTGTTGAGGTTATTTGTTAATTAGAAGTAAATATAATACAAAGCATATATAATTACAAATGAATTTTAAATGTTACATTTTCCAATTGGAACCCCCGTTGTGCATGGATTCTAATTGAGTTATAAAAAGAATTAATCTTGTTCTTGTTTTATATACCAAGAGTGGATCCCCTAACCTTAGCAAATCCCTTCCATTTAAGAACAACTTGTATTAGTTTAATCTTTGTTACTAAATCATATTGTTTTACCTCTAATAATTTGTCTTCATTAGCTCCTTGTGGATCGAATCGGACTCGAGAATTTATTACTTGAGACAACCTACACTTGGATTTGCAATCTTTTTGTTGTAGTAGTATCGCAATCCCATAGGAAGCTTGATTTGATAACACTAGTTTTGCTACTTTCCCTTGTAGTTTTTTCTTCACTTTAAGAAATAAATCTTAAAGAAATTATATTTGAAGGGACCATTCTCTCTTTCTTTCTTTTTTCCTTATAATTTACTTTTGTTTGCTGCTTATACATATCCTTTTGTTCAGTCATTTTTAGTTACTGTTGGGAACTATAATCTTTGTCGAAGTGTTTCAATTTTGGACCAACTCTTTTGTAAAACGGTGGTTAGTTTTCAAGTGGCAGTTTGAGTTTGGAACATAAACGTTAGAAGAAAATGAAAACTGGCATAGATATAGGCAATTACTTTTAAAGTTTTATTATGTTATTTTTAATAATAATAAAAAAGGTTTTTGGGTTGCTGGGAAACCTCCAATTAACGAAAGGAGAAGGAGAAACCTCTAATTTTGTTTTCCTACTTACTTATTTGTTGATTTGTTTCTGGCGGATGTTAATAGCTAATGTTGATTTGCCACTTAAGTTTTAATTTTTTCAAATTTTTATATACAAATTTAGCTGCGTGGTTTTAATTGATAGTATTCTGTGCTGTGCAAGAGAATTGTGATTCTTTTTCTTTGTATTTTTGTGTGTTTTAACCTTGTTTGTTTTGTCTTTTTATTTGAGAAGATGGCTGGCTGTCAGCCAGTCACGTTGGGTGAAATCTTACAGGAAAGTGGTCCGGAGACCCAGATGATAAAGGAGCGGTTTCTCCAATTTCATTGTTGGTTTTGTATGCCTAAACGGGTACTGTATATGGTATTAAAGAAATTGGATAAACTAATGAAGTAGACTAATTTGACAGATAAATATAGATTTATGGCTATGCATTAGAGTTTTTGTTGTTTTAGGAGCAAAGTTAGTAACATGTGATAGTTTGGAAGGCAGTGCAGTTGAGTAATTAATTAGCCTCTAACACTACTATGGTAAGTATTAAATTAATCTAGCTAGTTCATACTTTTGGTATATGTTATTTAGAATTTATTTTTCAAATTTATAATGAAAAGATTAAATTTGATTTTTTAGGCTTTGAGATGGTTTAGTTAATACTTAAATGAGTGTCAATTTGACCAAGTTTTCTGATATCCATATAAGTTGTCTTTCCTGCTGCAAGTACTAGTCAGCTTAATTATTTGTATGGAGAGGGTATTTATTGTACTTGGTTTAAATATACTAAAATTAAATCACATCTCTTGAACTATGAGGTTAAAAAATAATCATTCATTGAAGAGAAAAAAAAGTTCAAAAATAATCTTATTTGAATATGGGTAGACAGTTTGAAACAGGTAACATAGAAACCTTAGAGGAGGTAATTGTTGTTTAAGAAAACCACAAAAGTGGTTGTGATATGTTTCTATGTCTTGTTAATTGAGAGCATTTCTGTGTTATTTGTGACGCTATTTGTTCTATCCACCATCTCAACTGCCACCTGGTAGTTCTCTCTTACATATTGGGCCATTAAAGCTTTCCATTTTACCAATGCTTTAGTTGCATCTAGGTGGCCAATAGTGAACTTTCTTTTCCATCTAACTGAACGCACTGGCACTAGGACTGTAAGTTGGACAGAGAAAGGCAATTAAACTCCTTGAGGATTGATGCAGCGGCCATATTGTCCATTTGTTATGTTATATATTTTATTTTATTTTCTTACAATATCAGTGTCGTCTGTTTTGGTTAATTGGTCTAGTAATATTTTATTTGTTATATTGTATTGACGTGGTCTATAAAGATTGAGCACGATATAATGTTCCTTCCAGTAGCCATGAAAAGCAGTCTTGATATATCTCCAGAATATTATATAGAGAAAACTCTACCTTTTTCTTTTAAATTCAATCAAAGGGGCTTGAACCCCATGGATCTTTGTTGATGAGCATGTAAAATGTCATATTGTTGTTTCCTTAATGTTTAGTCTTTTATACTTATTTGGTGTCTCAATGTGCTCATTATTTTTATATTTTGATTTAGGATGCATATGGAGGAGTTAAGTGTAAAACGAAGCTACTTGGATAATTTTGGACAGTTTTAACACCACTTTGTAATTTGAGCATAACTCTCTCATCCGGGATATGATTGAGATGATTCAAATGCTATAGAACGAGAAGAAAAAGATCTATAACTTTTATGTTCTGAGTTTTGAGAGATACTAGCTGTATCAAGGTCAAAATTGGACTTGAAGTTGTTGTTAGGTGCAATGTCAGGCGCCTAACATTGGCCCGACATACGCCATAGGAGTGAAGACACGGATGAAAATTGGACGAGATTCAACGAGCAAACCCATGGATGTCAGGTGCCAAGTCAGGTCCTTTGTCAGGTGCCTAACTTGGTGCTGCAATGACTAGTGGCAATTTTATAATTATAAGATTTTAAGTATTAAACAATTAGGGTTAGGATTTTATATTGTATATTCATAAGGATGAACAACTAAATTCTTTCCTTTTGGATAGGAGTTATTTTCAATTATCAACTGAGTATGTGTGAGACTTGAATACGCAATTATTATGAATTCAATTAATTATTCAACCTATCTTCTTCTGGATAAATTTTGATTATATATAATTATACTGCTAGTTTTTATATGTGATTTGATGCATGCTAATTCGATATAAGTCGTACTTTGATTCTAATAATTAGTAATAATATGATAATATAGGATAGATTAAAATTCTTCAACGTTTATAGAGTTTGTCTAATTTTGGCTTCTTTCTAGATCGCTAATGCTGTTCTAATTTGATTTAGGTCACATTGATTCTAAACCTTTTAGAATTAGGATTGATTCATGAACATTTCTTGGTTATTCAAAATTAAGAAAAGATTACAATAAATTGGTCGTACCATTTGTTAATGCTAAACTGAATAGGAAATTGAGTTATCAATATTTGTGATCATATACTAATGATGATACGAAAGTACTATGAACGAAACTTCATCATCTTGTTTGTTTAAGTTTTTTTTTTTTTTAGAATTTTCTTTTTATTTGATATTAATTGAGTTTGCTAAATGCCCCTTGTTTATTAGTTTTTATTTAATTTGAAATTAGAAAGGAATTCGAATTAAAATATCAACATCTCTCGTGGATTCGACATGAACTTGCCACACTACGTGTTTGGTAATTTTAGTTATTTAATTTTGGTGTGACACGACTAGACCATCAAAATTTTGGCGCGTGGTGAAGAACGTGCTCTAATTTTGTTTTTTATTGTTCTTTTTAAATTTCTACTCGAATGTGTGTTATGTAGTATATGACTAGGTTGTCTCAACAAGAAAAATTATAATATAACCCAGAGATAGAAAAGACTGTGCGAAGATTGAGAAATGAGACAAAGCAGAGAAACAAAGCTAGTTCTTCATCGCCTATTCCTCAAGCTTGGCCAGGTCTGAATTTGGCTATTGAATGGGTTCCTGATAGTGATTCTGATATGGAGAACACAACAATACTACCTCACAATATGGCTGATAGCAGGACTCTAAAGGAGTTTACTACTCTAAATTTGAAATTTACAGCCATTATGTATTGAATTTCCTAATTCAGAGTTTGCATTTGAATTGAAATCAAGCCTAATACATCTATTGCCCACTTTTCGTGGTCTTGCAGGTAAAGATCCCGACAAATATCTAAAGGAGTTTCATGTGGTGTGTTCTACTATGAGGCTGCAAGGAATTTTAGAGGAGCAAATTAAGTTGAGAGTTTTTCCCTTTTCTCTTGGTAATGCAGTGAAGGATTGGTCGTATTACCTACCTTCGGTTATTTCTAAAGAAGTATTTTTCTACTTCATGAGCTACCAACATAACGAAGGAAATTTGTGGAGTTAGGCATTTGTCCATTAATTCCTATTAGTTTCTACGCCATTTGGTATTAAAGCCTTCTGTTGTTTCCAAGCGATGGTCACCGGCGGTACAAGCAACCCACGCCGGATGATGTTCGGGGAGAGAGTACATTGTTGCTGCAATTGCACAATTGGAAGGATGATTCAAGTAGAAACTAGCTAATCTCACAACAACCATGCATGAGATGTTTAAGGCATTTCACCTTGGAGCCTCACAAGCTCAATGGTTTGGCGATGGAGTTGTTCCTCCAGTCCCACCTCAAACATGCCTCGTCACAACCAAAGACCCAAAATACCACCACCACACCTAAATCAACTATCTAGCCTTTTTCCACCACCGTTTCAATTTACCTAATACTCTGGTTACAATTTGACCCTAAACACATATTTTGAACAAGCACAAATCTATAATTTTCACCAACCAATTTAACAACCCATTCCACCACATTACCATTAAACAGCAGTACTTGTTTTACCTTACCCGCAGATGATTGTGACTCGTGTAGATCAAGAATTGGCCAACGAGAATTATCCACGCCGTGAACAATACCCACGAGGATAACTACAAGGCTTTGTACTCCTAATTACAAGATTAAAATGGAACTTTCTAGCTTTAATTGTGGGTTACATATTTAAGACTTTTCTGGATTGGATTCAACACATTGAGCAATTTTTGATTGCATGGGAGTGCAAGAGCATCAACAAGTGAAATTGGTCAACTATAAACTAAGAGGCATGACTATAGCTTGGTAGGAAGCAACTACAAGTTACTCAAGAAAGGAAGGAAAGAGAGAAATTATAACATGGGAAAAATGAGGGTAGGGTGGTAATTAGCCATTTGCCTATTGAGGGTATTTTGGTAATTTTTCATATACTCGAGGGTTATCTTGGTGATTATCAAAGTGACTAGTAGCATTTGTAATTACATCAATGTGATTGGTGATTGTGAATCATTGGTGAGCGATTCGGTAATTATCGTTGTCGGTGGGATAGCTTGGTAATTATGCGAAGTTATTGTTTTCTTTGTTGGATTTATACATTGTGGCATATGCATACATTTACATAGAGCAATTCATGAGGCATATTGTTTTATGTGAAATGATGGATTTTTCCGAGGTTTGTGTTTTCAAAGCGGTTGCACAAAGAAGGTGCATGGTTTTAAACTCTATTTTAATAGCTCGTGAATCACCGACCACACAAGAAGGTATGTCGCCGGAATGTGGTTCACCCGCATACCACGAGGTGTGGTGTTTCATGCAGGAAGCGGAAGAGAGTGGGCTATTGGTTAAAATAAAGAGGAAAAATGATGATTTTGTGTGTATTGTAGTACACAACATAACATGGCATTGGCATATGCATTTGGTTGCCTACTTGAGTGATTTATCACTCACCGTTATCTGCTATCATGCGTGGTAGGTAAATCCGAGACTCAGCAGTAGGGCTTGGTGGCTGGATCAGGGGAGGCATGGTATAGTCTGTTCTTCATCATTTTCCTTTTTATTATATTTTGGATAAGGATACTCGTGTTTAATTAAATACTCTTTTCTTTACGTTGTGGGTGTGTATACTTTATTTATTCTAAAGTATTATTATATTATGGTGTGGTTTGTAAAATGGTCCCAAAGAGTAAAGAAAGTTTTTAATACTGTCGTGGCATTGTCCAAAATAGTCTTTAAACATAAGTCGGGTTTGTGTTTTTGAAAAGAAAAGGAAAAAAATTTTACATAGTAACTACACTTTACTCGGGAACGTATGCATGTGTAAGGGGTGTTACACTACTTCATAGAAGGTTCCTACTTGTAGATTGGGAGAACATTCTATATCAAAAACTTCAAAACTACCAAAGAGACAAAGGTTAGTATCTAAATATGTGGATGAATTCTATCGTTTAACTGCTAGAAACAATTTTAATGAAACAGAGGTGAAAGTGGTTTCTAAATTTCTAGGGGGAGTGAGGAAGTCTGTTAGGGATGCCCTTTCATTGCCTACTATTTGGTCTCTAACCGATGCTATCAATTTAACCATGAAAGTGGAAACACAACTGAACAAACCAATTTCCGAAAACACTTTTCATAAAAAATCATTATCCCCACCATTCCACGATAAAAATTCAGCAAGCCAAACCAATGCCCAAGCAGTTCTATTTCCTCACATGCTTCTTCATACCCATAAACACCTAAGTTGGGAGAACATACCCCTCAGTTTCAGCAAAGGTTTGGAAAAGCTCACATACAACTTAATCTCTATGCTAAACTTGCTCCTATAATGTGTTTTAAATGTAATCAAGTGGGATACTGGTTTAGTGATTGTCATTTCAGTAAAATGGTTAATATTACAGAAAAAATGCAACCAGAAGAAGAGAATGAAGAAACATTCGAGGAATCCAAATATTATGATGGCAAAAAGGTGATTGTAAATGTTGATAATGGACTTGAGGTGAACTATGTTATTCGAAAGATACTCCTCTCTCCTAAACAACCAGCCAACACTCAAAAGAATTTAATATTTTGAACCAGGTGTACTATCAAAAGGTGAGTATGTGCAGTCATTATGGACAGTGGCAGCTTAGAGAATATCATTTCGAAGGCCTTTGTAAAGACATTAGAGTTACCAATAGTAAAGCATCCAAATTCATATAAGATAGGTTGGACAAAGAAAGGCAATGAGATATTGATTACTGAAAGGTACACAATGCTATTTTATATTGGGAACTTTTATCAAGATGAAGTTATTTGTGATGTATTGGACATGTTTTCATGCCCTTACTACTTGGGAGGCCGTGGCAATTCGATAAGGGAGCACCCCACAAAGGCAAAGAAAATGCTTATGTGTTTTCTTAGAAAGACAAAAAAGTGGTTTTGATACCCTTTAATCCAAAAGCAATGTGTATAAATGTCGACAAACCACAATCTGTCGCCATTTTCTTATATTAGAAGAAAAACAGTTTGTCAAAACAGATAAAATAAGAAAAGACTTTGATTATGTTGTTGACCAAGGAACCTGAAAATAATACTACTTCAAATCCTGCGTCTGTGTAATAACTTTTACGAAGGTTCCCAGATCTCTATTTATTGGATTTGCTGAACCAACTGCCTCCTATAAGGAATATCCAACATCAAATAGACTTTCTACTAGGAGGTAGCCTTCCCAATCTTCCTTATTATAGGATAACACCTAAAGAGTATGATATTCTTCAAGGTATGATCGATGATCTCCTCTTTAAAAATTTAATTAGACCAAGTTTAAGTCCATGTTCAGTCCCTGCTTTATTGGTTCCTAAAAAAGATGGAGCTTGGAGAATGTGTGTAGATAGCAGAGCTATCAATAAAATTACTATAAAATACAAGTTCCTAATTCTTAGAATGGAAGACTTATTAGATAAACTTTCAGGGTCTAAAGTGTTTACTAGGCTTAATTTGAAAAGTGGTTATCATCAAATTCAAATCTAACCTGGGGATGAATGGAAAATTGCATTTAAGACTACATAAGGACTTTATGAATGGATGATTATACCTTTCGGACTAACCAATGCTCCTAGAACATTTATACAATTAATGAATGAAGTATTAAACCATTTATAGGGAAAATTGTTATGGTTTATTTTCTTGATATTTAGTAAAATGGTAGGAGACCATTTACATCGCATTAAGTAGGTCCTGAACGGGCTACAAGCCAACAAACTTTTTTTAAATCTAAAAAAATGTGAATTATGTCTTCGAAGCTCTTATTCTTGGGATTTATTATTGGAGAAAATGGTATCAATATGGATGATAGAAAGATCTTGGTTATTCGAGACTGGTTAGTACCAAAGACAGTTACAGAGGTATGAAGTTTTCATGATTTAGCAATATTTTACAGGAGATTCATTCGAGGATTTAGCTCCTTAGATGCACTTATCACTGACTGTACAAAGAAAGGCAATTCCATTATGGTCCTCAACAATAAGCCAGCTTTGAAATTCTTGAAGAGAAACTTAGTATAGCTCTTGTACTTGCTCTTCTTGATTTTGACAAAGTATTTAAAGCGGATCTGATGCCTCCAAACATGGCATCGAAGCAGTTCTAATGCAAGAAGGGAGGCCTATTGAGTATTACAACGAAAAACTTATTGATGATAAATAATAATGGATTACTTATGAGCAAGAGCTTTATGCCATTATGCGTGCTTTTAAAAAATGGGAACACTATATGTTAAATGGTGATTTCATCTTGCACAGTGATCATTCAGCCATTAAGTACCTTAAATCTCAAAAGATGCTGCAAAGAGATATGCATGCACGCTGAGCTATCTTTTTGGAAAAGTATTCTTATCATTTCAATCACAAAGTACATAATGGAGTAGCAGATGCTTTAAGTAAGCGAGTTTGCTTGCTTCATCAAATGAAGGTTGAAGTTATAGCTTGAAACTTTCAAATATCAATATCCTAGATGCATATTTTCAAGACATTTGGGAGAGATGTTCCAAGAAAGAATATCTCACTGAATATCATATTCAAAAATATTTTCTCTTTAAAGGGCTACAGTTTTGTATTCCTTAATGTTCTTTAAAACTCTAACTGATTATTGAATTTTATAGAATGGACTCTTTCACACAAGCCGGGATGAGACAATTGCATTATTGGAGGAAAGATTGTATTGGCCTCATTTGAAGAGGGATGTCACTAAGTTTTTACAAAGGTGTGAAATTTGCCAAAAAGCTAAAGGAGCATCTCAAAACACTAGTCTTTATACTCCTTTGCCAATTCCAACTAATATTTGGGAAGATTTAACCATGGACTTCATTCTTGGCCTTCCTAAAACTCCAAGATATGTTGATAGTGTATTTGTTATGGTAGATAGGTCGCCTAAAATAGCCTACTTTATTCCTTGTAAGAAAAAAATATGATGTTTCTCATATTGCAAACCTATTTTTCAAAGAAATTGTGAAATTACATGGTATACCAAGATCAATTACGTTAGATAGAAATGTTAAATTTCGTAGTCATTTATGGAGAAATTTATGGGAAATTTATGGCATAAATTTGACACCACAATCAATTACAACAGTGCTCATCATACACAAACAGATGGCGATTGAAGTTGTCAATGTAACCCTTGGAACATGGTTATATGCATTGTTGGGAGAAATCTCAATAGTGGGACCTAGCATTACCACAGGCTGAGTTTACTTTTAATAGCATGGCCAATAAATCTACAGTTTTGCACCATTTGCTCTTATTTATGCTAAGGTTCCTAATCATGTTAGTGATTTGATTGACATTCCAAAGCCTTCTAATCATGCTACAAGTAACATGGCTTCAAGAAATGCAAATAATCTCAAACAAGCTCAGGCTAACCTTGAAACAGCCAATGAACATTACAAATCTCTGGGAAACAAGAAAAGGAGGTACAAAGTGTTCAAAAAAGGGGATTTGGTTATGATACATCTCTGAAAGCATAGATTTCTTGTGGGTGAGTACCACAAACTACATGCCAAGAAATTTGGCCCTTTCTGTGTCTAAAAGTTTATCAATGACAATGCTTATTTCATTGAGCTTCCTCCTGATTGGAAAATTTCTTCTACCTTCAATGTAGCTGATATGTACAAGTATCACACTCCTAATGTTGTGTCTACTTTTTCAAGCCATCTCGAGGACAATAATTTTTCAAGTGGGGAGGACTAATGCAGAGGCCATACTGTCCATTCATTATGTCATATAGTTTATTTATTTTCTTATAGTATTAGTGTCGTCTATTTGGTTAATTGGTCTAGTAATATTTTGTTTGTTATATTGTATTGACGTGGCCTATAAAGGTTAAGCATGATATAGTGTTCCTTTCAGTAGCCATGAAAAGCAGTCTTGATATATCTCTAGAATATTGTATAGAAAATTCTCTACCTTTTTTTAATTCACTCAAAAGGGCTTGAATCCCATGGACCTTTGTCCATTAATTCCTATTGGTTTCTTAACCATTTGGTATTAGAGCCTTCAGTTGTTCCAAGAGCGATGGTCACTAGTGGTACAAGTAAACCACAGCCCTCCGACAATGCTCGAGGGCGAGAGTAGATTGATCATGCTTTATTTTGTTTTGTTTTGGATCTTTCTTCTCTTTCCCATTCTATCATTTTTTTTTACTATTGTCATCGTGTGATTTGATGGCTATGGGTTTTATATATTTTACTTACACATCTTTTTTTCTTTGGTTAGCATGAAAATTGGTATATGGAAGCCAGTAAATGTACCAAGTTTAGCATGAAAATTGGTATATGGAAACTAGCAAATGTACCAAGTTCAGCATGAATGACCATGCAAAGATCAATTAACATTTCAGAGTTGATAGATAAGTTTTAAATTTTTTTTACATTTTCTCATTAGTTTTAAACTTGTTTTGACACAACAGAGAATCTAGAACCCCAATTATAGGAAATGGGATACTCCTTGGGTTGGCAATTGTGGTATTTTATGTAAATTAGGGTTATTGAGCTGAGAAGACTTTGCAAATATATTTAATAAAGGATTCATTTCCCATATGCAGAGTTTGTAGGTGAACCTAACCAACTGCAAAATCGGACCAACGGAGTTCATTTTTAAAAGGAGTGTTAGACAAATCTGTTTATGCTTCCATCTGATTTTCTAAAACTGCCTCGAGACCACTATTTAGACTCTGATGGCTTTGATTGGATTGCTAATATAATCTTCATTTATTAATTATAATCCAATGTCTTCTATTATAGCATTCAAGTAACTTTCTGCTTCTCCTTTATTTCCTACATACAATGGGAGAAATGCTAATATATCTTTATTATCAAGGATTAAGTTGGTAATGAAAATATTGCAATTCATTCTTATGCTACAAGTTTTGTTTTAGGAAAGGAGTTCCATTAGATGAGATCTTTGACTTCATGGATTTGTTTATATAAATCAATTTGTCTAGGTTTTGGGTTATAAGATAGACCTTTACAAAGTTCTAATTTTTCATGAAGTATTTGGATAATATGGTAAGCTGAAAAATTATTCCAAATTTTACTCTGGGTGGTAAAGAGATAAATTTAAAAGAAGTGGAGGAGGATTTCTATATATTTCATACATGTCTAGAACTTTATATAGGGTTTCAAAAGAAAAGGAAACGAATAATATAATTGTCTCAATGAATATGTCCAATCATTCTAAAACTTAATGCTTGGAAAAGTAGGTTATTTAATTATGGAGGGTAAAAGGTTATATTTACATATTTGGTTGAAAATGAAATTTTTGAAGAATTATGTTCATGTGGAGGTTTGAAAAATATTCTAACACATAGGTTTGATCCAGTTTGTATATATATGAGAAATGGATTATTTATGACTTGTTTGGCTAGGGATAAAAAGGATTTGTAATGGTTAGTTGTCATGCAATCTCGTATTTTTTGTACAAGCTTTGTTCCAAGATGTGTTTCTAATTGAAGGAATTTGCTTCCTCATCCTGCTACAGTATGATTAAATAATTCTTGAAAAGTATTAATTTTGTCTAACATTTCTGTCTACATGCAATTTATCTCTATCTATATGCATGTCATGATTGTCTATTGCTTGATTTAATAGTCTTTCTAAATGCGTTATGTTGTCTAGATTAATTTGCATCCATCTACATGCATCTTTTAACTATCTTTCCAAAGCATGCTTTTTCTAATGTAATCTTTTAACTGTTCTGACTAATGCTTCACAAAAATACACAACTGTATGGATGATGATGGTGATGATGACGATGCAGATGATGTCATGGAATGCGGTGCTAAATAATTAAGTTAGTCTATTAGATTAATAGCATCACTAACGTAATAATTAGGTCATAAATATTTTCTAACATCTTCTATTGCTTCATAAAATGAACAATAACCTTTATTTATTGGATATGGGAAATCTTTAATTTGTTATACTACATGAGACCAATTATTAAATATATCAGTTTGTCTACGATGAATGGCTAAGTAAAATATAAAGTTTTTACTATCTACATGATTGTTAATCTTGTTAAAGTACAACACTAATACATTTAATGCTTTGACTTTTTCTTGAGAATTTCTACTATTGTATAAGTTGTCTAATATGCATTCCTGACTTTCTATTAATTTAAAGCTCTGTCTAAATGATAAATTAGAACAAGGGTGAAACTGCTTAAGGGTAATTTAAAAAGGTTCATATAACGATCCATATCACATAAAAAATTAATCATCAATAATATGTCTTGATAAAATATCATAATTTATTATCATTACCATCTGTATATTTAAATTTTGCTTTTATATCCTTTTCCTTTAATTATTTCTAAAAAGAAAATCCATCTCTTAATAGTTTGTATAATTTTATAATAGTTCTCAATAGATAATACCAAAGGTTTAATATTTTTAACTATTTATTTGATTTTTGTACTAACTTTATATCTTCACTAAAGTTTTTTTGGCCATATTTACTTAATTTATTAAAGTGGCTTAAATTAGAAATAAATTTTCTACCATAATTTAATAATTTTAAAAATTTATTTAATTGTTTGTTATCCTATGTTTCATATGAAAAATCTAAGATTTTTATAACTATATGAGGTTGTAAAATTATTTTTCCTCTCGTCGTGGTTAGTCTTAAAAATTTTATTTTCTATTTAAATAATTCTATTTTTTTAGAAATTATAATATTATTATACTTAAAACAATCTAATATTTTATGTAAATGAGCTATATGCCTGAATTTGTCATAACTATATACTAAAATATCATCTATATATACTATACAAAATTTTAAATATGGTTTTAACATTTTATCCATTTTAGTTTGAAAATTTTGAGGTGTATTTTTTATTCCAAATGACATAACTAACCACTCAAAATGTCCTTCAGAACAACTAAAAGTTGTCTAAAGAATTGACTCTTTATATAACCTAATTTGCCAAAAATCAATTTATAGTTAAATTTTAAAAATAACTAGCTTTTTGTGTATAATTTACTAAGTCATCTTTATTAGATATTTTATAACTATTGTCTAAAATATCATCATTAAGTCTTTTATAATTTATTATCATTTTATTTTTTTCTCTTTTTTGTTCACTGTGATTATTTTCTATAAATACAAGGCTTATATGTCTACTAATACTTTTTCTAATTACTTTTAATTCTAATAATTCCTCTATATGTATTTTAAATTCATTTCTATCTTCTAAATTATATGCTAAATCTTATGTTTTAATTGTAATGTCTGAATTAATAATTTCTAATTTATACAATTCTTTATTATCTTTCTTAATAGGATTATTTTCAATTATTTTTAATTTTTTAATTCCTCTATTTTTTGCCATTTTTCACATTTTATATAAATATAAATGGACAATCATAAATATAAATTATTTTTTTCATATATTATTGTATCATTTCAAATTTAGAATCAAAAAGTCATATTTATTAACTTTTTTTATATTTATTAATTTTTTTCCATATGAAATAATATTAGTTTCAAATTTAGAATGTACAAATATTGATTTTTAAATAAAATTTTATTGAACTAGGTATTATCATAAATCTACTTTTTTCTAAAATAAAATTTAATTCTAAAATAAATTTATATCCACTAGTTTTAATTGAAATAAATATTTGTATTGAACTTTGTAGTTCTCCATATATTTTAATTAAGACGTTATTTAAACATTCTATTATTTGTATTAAATTGCCATCAAACTTTCAAATATTTACTAGTATTTTTAACTTATTCCTATAACTTTTTGATAGTAGGCTTTCATGTATTATACACTTTCATCTATCATTGTTTTAGTATTTACAGTTTTATTTTTAAAGAATAATTCTACTTCTATATTAATTAATTTACTTCTATTGATTTATTTTCTATTATTTTATTTTCTATTACTTTTCTGTATTTTTATAACATTTTTATTTATTTATAAAAGTGTTTATATTCTATACTATCTCTATATCCCAATTCAAATTTTATTTTACAGGATTAACAATTGTTATCAAAGAATGAAATATAAGCTTCTAACATATTTATTTCTAAATGTGTGTTTGTACTATTATTTGCACTATTTTTAGTATATTCATGATTATTATTACTATATTCACTAATTATACATGAACTATCACTATCAGATATTTCCTCTATATTTATTACTTTTAAATTATCTAATTGGTCTTCTCTCATACAAGCTTCTAAATTTTTCCATATAAAAATATTTACAATGCCTATTATATTGTTTCTTTTCAAAATTTTCTTTCCTTTATTAAAAACTTTTCTAATTTTTGGTTTATTATTAGAATATTTAATAAATTTATAATTTTATTGTTAAACTTATTAGATGGCTTTCTAAAATTCTTTATAAATTTACTATGTTTTTAAGTATTACTACATCTAAATGTTAGTATTTTATAGAAATCTATACACATATGTTTAAATTATTGTTTTACTTGCAATCTATGTTTTTCCTCTTCACAGTCTTTTTTTGCTTTCCTATAACAAATTCTATTACTAGTAATTATGTTAAATGATAACTAAATCCTTCTACTGTTTTATTTTAAAACCAAGTAAATATTTTACTGTATAATTTTTCTCCTATTTTTCCTTCTAATTTAGTGACAAATTTCATTAATAATTCTTGATCTAAGGGGTTGACTCCTATCTTAGGTCACTAATTTTTAACTGTTTTAAATTTCTAATTGTCTTTATTTGTTTAATTACATCATCTTTTTTTATCTATTCATACTCTTAAAATTAATTGACTAATTGTATCTATAAAACTAATTACAGTAATATTAGTATCAAATTCATTTAACTTATCTTTATTATTTTATTTCATACAGTTTCACCATCCTAAATAAATATGTTTTTCATTATATCTTAATATACTTTCTAAATATATTAATTTATATGTAGAGTCTATTATTACTGTTAAAGCTTTCATTGAGTGTCTAAGTAAATTATCTTCCCATTCATAAAATATTTGCTTTAAATTTCCTAGTTTATGTCTATGTAAATTTAATACTAATAAATCTTTAGATTTTGGTATTATTTTTCAGTTTTCTAATTTAGTTTTTGTTTTATATATTCTTTCTACTTAAACTTTTTCTACATTTGTTGGTTTTGTAAATAATTGTGAATTACTACTTTGACCTAAATCTATATTTTCTTTACTATTTTTTTCATTTACAAAAATTTCATTTTCTAAATAAAAAATTTTATTTTATTCTAACCATTCAAAATTTAATTTTCTATTAGCATTTTATCTACATCTTCATCTGGTAGTTCTAAATTATTTCATAGATTTTCAAATATTTATTCTCCTAAGTATTGATGAGGATTATTAAAAATTATATCTATTATTTTATCTCTATTTACATCTAATGTTGTTTTTCTGTATATTGATGGACCTTTTACATATGTCATATTAATTTCTTTTTCAATTTCGACTTTAGGATTATCAAGTTTTCTATAATAACTAAATCTTTGTTGTACTTGATTATTTCTATTAATATAAATGTAACTGATTTCGGGCATTTCTATTCTTTTATCCTCTTCTAATTTTGACAATTTTCATTTTAAACTATTTAATTCACTAGTGTTTAATATGTTAGAACTATCATTTCTACATATTTACTTTTAAAAATGTCTACTAAATTTTGTGTTTCAATTTTAAATTTTTATGATATTTATTATACAGTTTTCCTAACACAAATATTTTAAGTCTAAAATTTTTATATTTAATATTCATTTTAAAACATTTAGTCGGTATACTTAATTTAATATGTTTACTAAATTCATTATGTCTATATATATGTTTAGAATGCATCTTATTAATGCTAATTTATTTCTAAGATCTATTTTTGTACTGGCTATTTAGGCTTAGTCATGGTCATAAAATCTATTGTCATATGAATATAAATGAGCTTTTGTGTCTAAACCTTCTCTAACTTGACTAAGTGCACCTATAATTATTACACTTACATGGATATCTGTTACATTTTGGTTTCTTAAAGAGTCTTTACCTATTTTACTAGTCAATGTTATTTCTTATCTATTATATACAGCTGCTATTTTTTATTCAAGAGTTTGGTTGTTTTACAAGCGTGACTATTGGAAAATTTATTTTAAATGGAATAGTCTTATTATGAAGCACTTGGTCTCTCCAATCAAGTATTTAAACTAATTTCTCTTCATATGTCAAATCATTCTTTATTTCAATTGTCAGAGCTTCTAATACATGTGAAGATTGAGGAATGTACTTACATAACATCGTGGAACACATCATGAATTCGAGAAAGTTCCATTGGCAGGGTAAGTAATTGGATCAATCCTATCAACAATCTAAAAGGTTCAATAAATCTGGGACTTGATTTTCCTATTTTTCCAAATCATACTACACCTTTTCAAGGTGACAACTTCAAGAATACCTAATCACCGACATCAAACTCAAGGTCTTTTCTTTGATTGTCTGCATAACTTTTGTGCCTATCTTCAACTGCCTTCAATTTACTATGGATTGTTTTAACTTTCCTTTCATAATCAATTGCACAAACTCAACCCTTATAAGCTTTCTCTTGCCAGCCTCATCCCAATACAAAAGAGTTATAGACTGCCTTTGTATAATGCCTTAAATAGTGTCATACTGATGCTTGAATGGTAATTATTATTGCAGTGAGAGTCCTAGTTACCTTAAAATTTCAAAACATATAATCTTAACATATCCTCCAAGGTATGAATAACCCTATCTGACTGCCTATCGGTCTAAGGATGAAATGTTGTGCTAAAGTGTAACTTAGTACCCACCCAAAGCCTCTTATAAACTATGCTAAAACCTGGAGGTAGATTGCGTATCTTGATATGTCACCTCTAAGTATGAGGAAGTTTAAATAGAAAATTTATAGTGATGTGCTCCCACTTCCACTCCGGATAGACAATGGTTGTAAAAGTCTCCAAAGCTTTTGCATCTCTACTTTTAATTACTAATAGATCAAACACTTAGACACAAACTCAGCAATTTCTCATCTCATTCTTTGTTACCAATAATGATCTCTCATGGTTTGATATATTTTTCTGCTTCCTAATGTATAGCATATGTGGAGTTATATTCATCATCAAGAATATTCATTAGCAAGAATACAAAATTTTTTACTTATGGGCAAAACTCCATATCCTTTGAGAATAAAATCTACTTTTTACCCCTTATAAACTTCACTTTTAATTTTCAACAATTGAGGACCAAAAAATTATGTTTTATAGATCTGATCAATATGTGTCGATTAAATGTAAAAACTAGCCAAAAGAAATCTAGAATAACCTAAATCCATTTTAAATCCCATTTTTCCCAACTTAACTATCAAAGGCAAGCAGATAGTTTGTACATGCACTAAAGAGCTTATTGCCTTCATACTCAAAGCATCAACAACCACATTTGTCTTCTCTAGATGATAGCCAATAATACAATCAAAGTCCTTAATCAACTCCATCCATCTCATTTGTCAACTTTTTATGTTTTAAAATATACTTGAGACTTTTATGATCTATAACAATCTAACACACTACAAAAAAAAAGTAGGCTCCATCGACAAGGCTTTAATGACCAAACAAAATTGGTCTCTGAAGACTACTTTTACCGACCAAATATTGGTTGGTAAAGCGCTTAGTCGATTAAGATTAGAAAAAATAATTTATAACCTATTGGGACCAAACTTTGGTTGCTGATACATAGAATCAGTGACCAAATACATTGTGGTCGCTGAAATTTTTGGTGGCAATAATTTTTGGCACGGGAAAATCTATTAGCTGCCAAATACTGGTCGCTGGTTTGTTGTTTCAGCAACCAAACATGATTTAGTCGCTGAAGTTGTTGGTGGGAATTTTATTTTTCTCAGATAATTTGCGTTTCTGCGACCAAGTTAAGTTTGGTCGTAGTAAACATGAACTAGCGACCAATATTTGGTCACTGAATGTCATCTTTAGCAACAAATGTCAATTTGGTCCCTACAAGATTTCAATTTTATTCAGTTGGTGGGTATAGGAATGTATTAGCAAGCATTTAATAGTTTCTGATGGGGTGCTTTAGCGACCAATATCAATTTGGTAGCTAAATGATTTGCCATATTCTTTTTCTTTTCTTTTTTCAATAATATTATTTTTTTCTTTTGGTAATAAAAGAAACTTTCCATTACTAATTTGTTATGAATTTGAAATAATAATAAAGAAGTAAGAAAAGAAAACAATAAAATATAATAAATACAATTTAATTAAAAAATATTATGGTATTTCCTTTCAGTTTTAAACAATTATATTAATTGATAGATATTATACTATAAATTATGTCAAATTCTAATATTAAAATTTTGGAAGAGAGTAATTTAACATTATATTAAGCTTAAATATGGTAAATTGAATTAAAAATAATGTATAATGTGAATCAAATTAATATACATATAGATATTATGTTACATCATCACATATGTGACACATGTAACATGTATCATATATATATATATATATGTGTGTGTCAAGGACTTTTGTGACATATGTCAAGGACTTGCGTGATATATGTCTCATAGAATTGTGATAGTATGCTAAAATGAATTAAGATAAATTGCTTCGAAAAAAATAATGAATGGTCTGAATCAAATTGATAAGCACATAAATATTATGTCACGTATGTCATGCATATGATATATATTATATGTCACATATCACATAGATATTTGTTTATACATATATGCATATAAAATATGTTACAAATGTCATATATGAGACCTAAAATTGCATGTGTGACATGTCACATAGATATTTATAAATATATAGATGCATATAGCAATGTAACATAGAATTTTATCATATTCGTCACATTGATATTTGTTCATGTATATATATTACCAAGTATTATACTCTTTTATTATGCATATTAATATAAACACATATATTTATATGTATAATTAATTATAATATATACATACATATATGAATTAGAATGGGTTTATATTATGTAAATTAATGTAATCTAGTATATGGTGGTGTAAGCCCACAAATTTTTTTTTTTTATACTTTTTTTATTTATGTATTTTGCAATTTTTATTTTTATACTTTTTTCTTCAATTTCTTGTATTTTTATATTTTTTGTATTTTGTATTTTGCCAAACTCAAATATTCTATATATATATATATATATATATATATATATATATATAATGTAAAAATACAAAAATTGAAAAAAATATATAAAAAATAAAAATTACAAAATGCAAAAGAAAAGTATAAAAACAAAAAATTGAATGCCCACCATAGCAACACCGTTAATATAATACATAAATATATTATAAAAATTCTATATATAGATATAATTAATATTTTTTTAACATAAAGTATTTTGACCGACCAATAGTAGTTGGTTATGATTTTGATTTTTTTATAGAAAATGCGGGAAATACACCCTGCTAATTTTTTCATGTATATTACCGACCAACACGTGATCGATGAAAAGATTAAAGTGGTGGGTGGTTTTAACCTTGAACACGCATTTCACTGTACTAAATTAATTGAGGTATTTGTGTTTTGTGAGTGATTCAGTGGCTAATTCCTATGCCGCTTTGATTCCCTCTTCATTGTGCCCAATGCTCTCCCTATCTCAACCTACTCTCTTCTCCTTGCCTCTTCCATCTCGGACTTCTCTCATCATTGACTACTTCTAATTGTCGCCACGATTTTCATCGACCTCTCATAAACCATCCTCATATCTCCGCTGGTTTTCTTCAATTGACATCTCTTTTTTGCATGTTGTATTTGGGTAATTAAGATTTGATATTAATATATGATTTTATTTTATTCTAGGACTTTTTTATTTTCGTTTCTTCTTAGTTTTGTGAAAGGGAATGTAATGCGATTTCTTCTCCATATCGTCATCGGTAAAGGCATTTGATGATTGATCAAGAAGAACAAAAAGGGCTCAATCATTGTGTTTTCTTTTCCAATATATATATTGTTTATTTATTTATAAATTAGCGGTAAATTGGCATTTAGTAACCATGTGAGATCGGATATATAAGAATCTTTTGGTATTGGGATTTATTTATATAATTATTCAGGTTATTTGTTTACTACGTTGTGCATTGCTTTAGGACATTGGGGTTACTCACTGTGCTTTAGGAAGATCGCACGGATCGACTAGAATGGAAGGACTTCAAGGGATTATTGGGACAAATGCTAGGGAGTATAATATATTCGTAACATTTAGCTTATCGCGGATCTCTGCCTGAAAAATTTCAGGATGATGCTCAACCTTTGGCCATTATCTCAATTTTTCTTGATTTCTGATTTTGGTGAGGATTTTTCTCCTAATTTAAATGTTTTTGAATGTCAAATTTTGGGATTTTCAAAGCCAAAAAGGTCGGTGGTTGTTGCTACTTTATTTATATACTCTGTGTGTGTGTGTGCATATATATATATATATATATATATATATATATTTGGTTTGAATTATTTTGGCACTTAATTGTTTCATACTATTAGCATATGTGAAGTATGAATTATACTGGTTTGAAAAAAAAAAATTGATACTTTTAAGAGCTGAAAAATTGAGAAATCTTATGGATTTTGGAAATTAAATGGCACGTTTTTCAGTTCCATAAGCTAATATTTGGATATGATTTCTCCAAGTCGGAGCTTGTAATCTAATTATGTATCTATTAGGAAAAATTGAAAGGGCATGTGTGTGCATTTGAACTTTAACTGGCCATTATTGGAATTCCCAACATATTGTTGGAGTTTGACATGGTAATTTCCTTTTAAAATATTTCATAAGCAATTCTGGAACTAAATGAACGTGTTAGTATTAAATTTACTTTATCAACCTTTGTGAGTTTTAGAAAATCCTCATCTATTGGGTGATATATCATATTCACTTTATGTTCTCTTTAAGTTTTATGAGTGTTGCTTGAGCATAATTTTATTTTATAATTAGTGTACTATACATATTTTAAATAAATATAAAATTTTCTCTAGTAATGTTAAAGTTGGATTGCAAGACGATGATAGCAATCTAGAATTTGAATTGGAAGCTTTTCCTTCTGTTAGTAGTGAAGCCACAACTGAGGCTGTGACATGTGTGAAGGTATATTAACAAATTACATACTCTATGGGTGATAGATGATTTATTTGGATATTCCAGGAGATTCCTATGCCGTGTATTTTGTGTATGGTGTAATGGCTTTGCTTACAATTCCTCTGGATGTATCCAATTTCGTTTACTTTCTTGGGTAGCCAAAATTTTTGTACTGGTTCTATCAAATTTTACTGTTTCATGTATCCCAATTTTCACTATTTTATGGCAATGTCTTATTGTTAAAAATTTTAGGATTCAAATCCTAGAGAGGTTCTATGTGAGCATTGATAGGAAAAGGTAGGATAGTTGATTTTTTACTATAAGAGGTGTTCCTGAAATTTAAATATACTTTCGCAATGTATGTTTTGGAAACTGCTAGTGACTTACTTGATGTCTAATCTACTAATGGTTAGCTGAAAATTGGGAAGCATTGGCTAATATTAAACTTGTTAGCGTATAAAATTATTGGCCAAAGAGCTATGATCTTAAATAAGAATAAGCAGTAGTAAAATCACATGCATTCAGATAGAATGATCATTTGGCTATGTTGTGAGCAGAAAAGGGGTTAATGGCAAGTATAACTTACATTAGCAGTTTGATAAGATTATTATGGCAAGTTGATCTTTGCGCTTTAGTGAATATAGTTAGCCTATAATATTCACTTGGATGAACGTCTAAGCATGCCAAGAAGGCATGATTCACATCATGGTCTGCACATTTTATGGTTAGATCAAGTTGATTTGGTAATCATAATGCTTCAATTGTTTCCTGACCTTACTGGTGGGTAATTGTCTAATCCTGGCCAGCTTATTTTGTTTGAATTTTTATTTTAATTTTCTTCATTGACCATGCACATAACTAATGTCCTCTTCCCATTTTCTTTATTATCATTTCCATACCTGCTTCATTGACCATGCACATACCTAATGTCCTCTTCCCATTTTCTTCATTATCATTTCCATACTATTTCATTATTTTAATTTTTTTTATATGTTTTTTAATTTTCATTATTTTAAGAATAAAAGATGGATGTTAATTTCATTTTTGGGATTAAGAATGCATGCTGCATTTTGGTTTATGATAAGAGTTGTTAAGTGCTGGAAAACTATTATAGGTTTATTTTGTTTATAGCTTTGCGGAAGTAATACATGAGCTCAATAGTGATACCCAGTTAAGATTGGCAGTGATTTTTGGTCATGGGTTTTATATCACTAAGTTAATTTGCTTCATTTCCGGTTTAAGTGTTTTAGATGGAAAGAAATACAGTAGAATCAATAGTTACAACTGTAGCTGTTATTTTGGTCCTTTGAGAATGGTTTATGTCATTTGCTATGAGCTTCATGTACAGAACATTTTGGCTTCTTTGTAGCAGTAATGGGTACCGTTTTATCCATGTACACTCTGATTCACTTTGTTTTTATAAAGGTTGCCTGATATTCATTGTCTAAGGTCTTAATTGTTAGAGTTCTCTACTCGTCTTGAGTAAACAGTTGACTTATTTTAGGATTCCTTTTTTGCATATCTCTATCCTTGGAAATGTCATCCAACTAGCAACTGAGAACTTTCCCTTCTGGCTCAGGTTATCTATTTTGGATGAATTAATGTCTGATTTTCTTGTCAGACACGATGTTCCAATGGATTTCCTTATCAATATCTCATAAAAACGGTAGGCTATTTTTAAAGATCCATTATTTTTAGGGTCAGCTACATTTGTGGCCCTCTCATTTACCCCCAAATGCATTGTGGTTCATATATTCACTGGATTCCTTCAATTTAGAAATTTGTGTCATTTTAGGACAATAGATCATGGAGACTAATGGATTGATGGTATTGTCTACTATAAAACTCCCAAAATTATTACCCCAAAAGATTTTAGCATAATGTAAGAAACTAAAATTTTATAACATGTTCCAATAATTTTAGTTCAAATGAAAAGGTTTGTTTCACACTATCACAAAACATTTCTTAGATTAACAAACTTAATGTAATAAATTTGTAATGAGTCTCTTAACATCCGTTATCCATCTTCTTACATTGAATTAAATTTCTAAATAGAAGGCCTCATTGAAAATTAAAAATATAGGTCAACAACGAATGAGGGTAAAGTAGTGAGCTTTACTAGTATAATTAACCCCTATTTTTGTTTGTTGTTTTCAATGACATTCAGCAGTTTTAGAAGTCCTTAGAGTGTTGCAGTGGATATTAAAGATGCTTACCTGACAGTAATCATTTTCTTCTTCTAAGTGTCCTTTCATGAAATTTTAATATTGATTGAAATTAGTATTAATCTTCAGCAGTTTAGCAATATAACAAATGGGCTTTCAGTGTCAATTACTAATTTGTTTATTGTTAAGTGAAGATTGTCAATTTCTCATTATTATTGGTACTAAGCTTTGTTTTGTCGGCTAAAGATTTTTTTTATACTTCTATTTTCCATATATTTATGGCTTTTTTTTTTGTAGGCTTTTAGGCTTCAGGATATTGGCTTTCACACATCTATAGAAATTTCAAAATTTGTTTTGTTTTCTGGAAGTCAGAAGACTATGTTAGCTCTTGTCAGTTTTTAATGTCATGGAATGAGGTTCAAAATTTTGAGGGCAATGCTTTTATCTTATAGCTTAAATTTCTTTATGTCATCTGCATGTTTGTAAAAGTTAATTCAATTTACAGCATGCCTTCTGATACCCCTTTTGAACCTTAAAGCGAGTTGTATTACAAAATTTGCTTATGTTAGCAATTATGATATATATCTAAAATGATGATTCAGTTTATTTATTTGGAGACAACACTTGGATGGTTTCTTGAGAATGGAGCATATGGCTGAAACTTCTACAAAGCAACTTAAAATTGGAATAGAGAAATATTGTTTGCTATTTGCTTTTGTTGATCAGAAAGTTCAAAATGATCTATCTTTCTCTAGAAGCCCTTAGAGAGAAAATGCCTGAATAATAAAGTATAAAATGAAACTTTCTTGAGCATGAAAATAAGTGTTTTCTTAGCTAGCTAATTTGATTATACAATGTTGCCCGGTTTCTTAAGCTTTGTTATAATATTAAAACCATGAATGGCTATATTAATATTAAGCTTTGTGATGGCTTTGATCTTTGCATCTGAAAACATAGTGAGTCCCCTAAGCTACTTTGTTGTAGACCTATTTTGCCATCTATAGCTTTTTCTTTTCTTGTTATAGTATTAAGAAACTTGCTGAATTTATTTAATTTCAGTGTGTTTCTGTTTGTCTAATGCATCAAATGTAGTTTGCATTATATTTCTTCGTCAAATTTCTTTGAATATATATGCATATGAATATGTTCTAGTCTTTTGGCAAGATTTTTATTTTTGGGTAGAAGCCTTTTGGCAAATTGAATATGTGTTAACAAGAAAACTATTTTGTATTGTGGATCACTGTCATATATAGAGAGGACTAAAGTTTCTAAGAAGTTGGTGGTATGTTATCATATTAGAGAAGCATTTTTTATAAATGTTTATAGAGGTTTAAGTTAAAAAACCTAGGTATCTTCTCTTAAATTTTTCGAGACCTAATTAAATTTAAGTTCTTTCATTACTTCCTTAGTAGCTATATATTTACTTATGAAAATCATTGAATGACAGGTTACAGTTATGGCCTAGACGAGCAAATGGATTTCTGTTAAATTTTTCGAGACCTAATTAAATTTAAGTTCTTTCATTACTTCTTTAATAGCTATATATGTACTTATGAAAATTATTGAATGACAGGTTACAGTTATGGCCTAGACGAGCAAATGGATTTCTGTTAAATTTTTCGAGACCTAATTAAATTTAAGTTCTTTCATTACTTCTTTAATAGCTATATATGTACTTATGAAAATCATTGAATGACAGGTTACAGTTATGGCCTAGACGAGCAAATGGATTTGAGTTTGCATCCTCCTACAAAGATTTCTCAACCACCACCATTACCATATCAACTTCACTATGAATTTGTTATTTTTGATAATAAAGACAATTATTTTAGATTATATAGTACATAATAATTTCAAGTTTTAATGTAATAATAATTATTTATATTAATGACAATCATGAGTTCTTATAATTTAAGTTTTGTAACTATTTATTTATTTAGTTTGTACATTTTTGTAATTATAATAAATAATTAATTAATTTTAAAAAATTATGAAGCAAGTGACTTTATAAATCAACTTTTGGTCGCTAAAGATCACTACCAGTGACCAACAAATGGTCGCTGAAGGGGAGCACGGCTTTGAAAGGTAACCTTCTACGACCAATAGTTGGTCCTTCCATGACCAAAAGTTGGTTGCTATAGGTGTAGTTTTTTACCGATTAATATTTGGTTGTAAAAGGTTGCAGATCGACCAATTGTTTAAGTTTTTTAGCAGCCAAATGAAGCCCTTCACCGATCATAATTTGGTCCCTAAACAGTACCAGATTTAGTGACCATTATTTAGTTGGTTGTTAAAGACTATCACAAACAGTGAATTTGCAGCAAACTAGCAACCATGGTTTTGTGGTTGCTGATGCTCTTTAGCGACAAAAAATCAGTTTTTGCAACCAATTTGAATGGTCGCTGGTGACTTTTTTTTTTTTGTAGTGATATGTGGTGCCATAAAGGTAATGCCTATAAGTCTTTAAAGCAAATACTACAGCTGCAACCTCCAAATCATGAGTAAGATAATACTTTTTAAATTGTTGGAAAGCATATGCAGCTATTTTCTCATATTGCATAAGGACACAACCTAACCTTTAATGAGATGCATCACAAAACAACACAAATCCTATATTATCATTAGGGAGGGTTAAAACAGACATTAAAGTCAACTTCTATTTAAGTTCTTGAAAACTTTGTTTACATATATCATTCTAATCAAACTTAAAGTTTTAAGTTTTAGAATTCCATTCATTTTTGAAAATCTCGCACTAAAGGAATATTTTCAAGTTTCATTCCCTCAATTCGAGTGTCCACTATATGAGCCAAACAACCTACACAACCTTATATAGTATATGTTTAGCTATAAAACTTAAAATCAAACCTATAATAGAAGTTCTACACTTGCCATAAAATACTACTTTTGGCAATCCTGTTATTTTAAAAGTGACTTCCTTACGAAAGCAATCAATTAATGTATAATTTGCAGCAAGAAAATCTATTTTAAAAATGACATTCAATTCTTCAAGATCTATCAAGATTAGATTTACTTTAAAAACCAACCCACCAATAAAGAAAAGACACTTTTTTAACATCTGTGAGGGACATAAAGAATCTCTTGTAAGTGTGAGAACGTCCTACTCCATATTTAAAGGTATAGGTGGAAAATTAGATTGTGTAACAAAACTACGTGATATAAGAGAATGTGTAGCTCATGTATCCATGAGAATATCTACCATATATGGATAGTATACTTGTCATCATATATGGAGTGGCCTCTAAATCTACCCCTGCTCGAGGATCCTGAATTGTATCTTTCCATCTTCTAAGATCCTTGACTGGAGTATATGAGGAAGTACCCTCGTGTGGACGGCGCCTCAATCCACACATCATCCCCCGCCGCTCAACCTCCAATGGTAGCATCATTCAATCAATCTAAAAATCTTATTTTCTTCCTTTCCTCATCTAGAATCATATAAGGACAGAACTCTGATAGTTCAAGAACTTCCTCTCATACTCTACCATTGTCATGCTCCTTTGAACTTGTCCTTCAAACTCCATCCCTTTTGTCATTTTATACGCTTCTAGGCAAAACTGAACTAAAATGCAGGTTTAAAACTTTCCACATATGTAGACTCATATTTCTCTCAACAACTACCATTGTCGAGTATCTCCACTAAGAAGGAATCCTCAGTCTGGACTTTTTCTTCAACCAAACAGTCCATACCCTCTTCTAAGACCTTTTTTGTCTCAAATAACTAAAACAATGTCTCAGCAGGATCAATGGTGCCATTAAAATTTATGGCACCCAATCTTATAGCATCTGAACTGATGGTCTAGGTTGGGCACCCATAATCAGTGTCTTCACTAGGCACTCCAAAGCCTCATTTGTCAGTTCTGGCCCACTAGCACTATCAGCTAACCTGAACGATTAGGGATCCAGCTACATCCATGCCCAGAAGGCATCACCAAAATGATAATGTATGGAAGGAAAAATATTTTAGAATTTCAAAAACAATAAACAATTAACAAGTATAATAATTTTGAAAAGAAAAACATCAAAGAAGAATTTATCATGTGGAATCAAACATTGCACAAACCTATGCAGATCTATAGAAAATAAAACATAATACTCTCAAACAAAGCTTACAAGACTGTACCTAAGATGAGTTCTGCCATTAGAAAATTCTTCCAAAATTTTATAGAAATTTCAGTAGAATATTCCCTTAAACCTAAACTAACCCGTTTGTATCTGCAAATAAATATCATTTCAGGAAACATATCTAGTGGCTATAACAAATATCACTGGATTTCCCACAACAATATAGTTTCAATATATAATAATTCTTAAGAAAAGCAAAATAATTTAACACATCATCAAATTGGTACCAACTTGAGTTACTCTAAATGCAATTCTAGATGTTTTAAAAAAAAATAGTTAAAATACAATAACTTAGATCAAAAAAGGAAAAGAATGGAAACAATAATACGTTTACAATAGTGAAGAAAACCCAAATGATCAGAAGAAGATGTAGGTGATGTAGTAATTAAATATATTTAAAATATAAGAAAAAATGGTTAATTTCTAACAAACAATCTTAATTTCTAAATACCATCACAAAATAACTTTTAATTCTTAAATTTAATTTAAACAAAATCCACTTAGATAGGATCATTATTGATCTCCAAGTGCATCCAAATCTACGTCTGCATGAGCTGCAGATCCTAAATAATATCAAAATATTTTCATTTAATTTCACTTAATTTAGAATAATTATCTTATGTAATTAGATAGTTCTAGTTCATAATTATTATGCACAATTCATCTGAAATTACCACCCTCTTGTGAATACTTTATTAACCCATCCAATTTCTCCCATATAAAAATATCCATAATCCTTAATTATCTCCAAAAACACCTTAATATCACAAAAATTATCTAAATAATAATTTCTACGGTCTAATTTATTAAAATTCCAAAATTACCATAATACTAAAATTTGAGACTTTTTGCAAACTTCAACCAAAATTTACATACTATATACTAAATCGAAACCCACAGCATAAGGAATGAGAATCTACCTTTTATTCGGTTCGAAAACTCACAGGTTAGATGGAATGTCACGAGAAAGTGGTGGTTCAAGAAGAATCTTGTGATTCCAATAACACGAAGCATTTTTAGTTTAAAAAAAAAATAAGAGCTTAGATTTGAGCTCAGAGATCGAAAGAGAAAGTTATTAGAAAATGATAAATTAGGAGAGAAAGTGACCGGCTATTTTCTCAGTGAAAATGAATTTTTCTTGTAATGTATTAAGTACCGGTCATTACACTACTACTAGGTGAGGATTAAACATATAAAAGTGAAACTCTACTAGGTGAGGATTAAACATTTTCAAAGATAAAAATAAAAATTCGATTAAGCATATTTTTTTCACTCTAATAGAATGCTATCTTTATGACAAATTATAACAATGATATCTTTGATGTTAAATTTGAAATCAAATATAACATTACTATTTCTGGGAACTTATGTCATTATAATATAAGTCAATCAAACAAAAAGTAATATCATTCTTTTCTACATATAAATAGTCGAGTAATAAAAAAAATCTATTTAATAATACTTTAATTATTTCATTTTATATAAAAATATATTTTCCCTCTTTTTTTGGGTTGTAACAATACTATATCTATCTTTTCATTTTTATGTATTTAGCAAACATAAATGAAAAGGTTGTGAACCAAAAACATAAAAATATTGCAGACGAATATATATACACAACTACACGTAAGAAGCTTCTTTTTTTCATTATTTCTTTTAAAAATAATATTGCCTTTGTTAAAATATATTTATATATGATATTATTATATAGTAAATATGATTTTCATTTCGTTATACAAATATTTAAAATAATTCATGTTCTACATTTAATTTTATGAAAATGTTCTGACAACAATTAAATCTTACAGTATGTATTTTTAAAATATAATAAAGTGATAACATAATTAAAAATTAAAGTAAGTAATAAAATAATATTGAAAGTCATTTAAAAATATTAAATTTAATAATTATCATTTTTAGTATATTCTATTATTAAGCATTGACATTTTATTCCTTTAATTAAATGCCTATAAAATGCGATGAGGCAAAATTTGAAAATGGCAGGAGATGCTTTGATTTTGAATGCAACTAATATTTTGATTTAAATTTTTAATTGCATTAAATTAATTAAAACCATTACGAATTAACCCCACACACACGCGCTCCGCATACTTTTTTTTTTTTTTCTGACAACTATATTTCAAGTTTTTCTGGGAAAAAATTCGGCATACTCAGTCGGTAAATACTATCAAGTCGCTTTCTATTACTCTTCATGGTTTATTTAAAATTTCAAAATGTCGGGAAATTTTCAGAAGTATAAATTTATAAATTTTTCATAATTGATTTAAAATTTCAATATGTTGGGAAAGTGTACATATCGTTTTGGTAGAAAAAACAGAGACTTCATTACAAGGCTGAATGCACCTAAGTTAGACTTCAAAATACGAGAGTTCTATTAGTTTTTTTTTCCGTTGCATAGGTGCATTTGTACATATAGTTTAATAAGTAAAAACCGAAAAGATGGCTTTAACATTAAAAAGAAAAATTGTCAGAAAGATAAAAAGAAAAGAAACGAAACGAAAAGATAAAAAAGAAAAGAAACAAAAAGATAAAGAAGAAAAGAAAGCAATAAAGAAAGTTAATTGACCAATTAATTGAATTACATCTAATTAACAAAGTAAGAAGGAAAAATTAATGTAATTAATCAAAAGAAATTCAATTGAAAAAGTTATAAATCAATGAAGATCTTTGATTTATAATTTGCCACATGTCAGTGGATTATAAAATGCTAGGTAGTATATATTGAGGATCCTAATCAAATTAGGGTTTTGCTAACCCCAATAGGAGTCCTCTCGGTCACATAATATAAGTAGAGTCATAAACTTTGAAATATCACGGCACACAAAAAGTGAGGCCTTTGTCATATAAATCTTTGTGTTTAATTTCAAGTTCTTCAATGGAGAAATCTTCAGATTTATCATCACCCAATTGGTTATGTCTTCCCTATGATCTCATAAGTTTAATCATAGAGAAGCTTGTTCATCTTTCTGATTTTATCCGGTTCAGCGTCGTCTGCAAGTCATGGAATTCCATCGCTTCATATCATCGCATACAAAAACTTAATCAGCTAAGCAATCACCAACTTCCTTGGCAATTTACGGGCTATCGGGACGAAAAAGTTCCTCGTTTATGCAATTCTTTACCGAATTCCAGCCCTACAATCTTCAACTTCAAGCTACGCATACCTTCCGAATACATAGCAATGATGTATCACTGCGCGGGTTCTTCTCATGGTTGGTTGATTTTTGAGAAGGAACTAGTTGTAACTCTTTTAAACCCGCTTTCCGGCAATATCATTCATCTTCCACGGTTGATTGATCGTTCCAGACATATTTTGCGTAGACATACATATCCATCAAATGACTATTATGGATTTACAAGTGTTATATTGTCAAGAGACCCTTCTCTGGGATCTTTTGAGTTCCTAATCTTTGGTTGTTACTATGTTGCGCATCTGAAATTTGGTGATAAATTTTGGACCTTATCAGAAAGGTTAAAGGATTTTTGTTCTCCTCAAAGCTTAATCTTTTATAAAGATCGAATAATTGGTGTCTGCAAATATGGTGGAATTATGTGTTTGGATGTTATAATCGGTGTCAAGGGTTCCAGGCGCATCGAGCTTCGTGAAATTATACCGAAGTGCGACATATATATTGGAGATTGCTTTCTTTCGGAAACCACCTTAGGGGATCTTCTAGTAGTGTACAGATACACCAACTGTGGCAAGTTTAAGGTTTCCAAGTTGATAGAGTCAGATGGACAATTACCGCGTCTCGTTCCAGTTGACAACTTAGATGGCCATTCAATATTTTTAGATTTCTTGCATAACCAATCTATTTCTGTTTTAGCTTCCAATTATGTCGGATATTGTCGGCCAAATTCAATCTACTATCTACATCGACAACGTCGGTCAATTCTAACACCAAGTGGTGTAGAAATAAAAGAATTCAACTTGGAAGATCAAAGTTGTCAGAAGCATCCAATTCCTATTCCTGTTGAATTGTTTTGGATAGTGCCTTCAATGACATTACCACATCCAAAGGTTTAATATTTTATTTTTTATTTTACCACCTTATTGGCGGTGCTTGATTGATTTATTTAGGGTTTGTTTGATAACATATTTATTTTTTATTTTTGATTTTGATTTGTCACAGAATATTAATTTTATGCTACAAAAAATATAATTTATATTAAATATTTTGTGACTGAAACCTTATTTTTTTGCAGTGTGTTTATGTAAGGCTTTTGATGAAAGTAAAACTCTACTACTAGGTGAGTATTAAATATTTAAAAGTGAAACTCTACTTAGGTGAGGATTAAACATTTTCAAGATAAAATTAAAACTTGATTGGGTGATTAGTTTTTGCATTTTAATATAATGCAATTTTTATGATAAATTATAACAAGGATATCTTTGATGTCAAATCTGAAATCAAAGATAAAATTACTATTTCTAGAAACTTGTGTCATTATAATATAAAAGTCAATCAAACAAAAAGTAATATCATTCTTTTCTACATATAAATAGTCCAATAATAATAATAAAAAGAAATCTCTTCAATAATACTTTAATAATTTTATTTTACAGCAAAATATATTTCCCTCTTTTTGGGTAGTAACAATACTACATCTTTCTTTTCATTTTTATGTATTTAGCAAACATAAATAAAAATGGTTGAGAACCAAAAAAACTTAAAAATATTGTAGATGAATATATATATATATATATATATACACACACAACTACACGTAAGATGCGCCCTTTTTTAAAAAAAATAAATAAATAATATTTCCTTTGATAAAAATATACGTATATATTATATTATTATATAGTAAGTATGATTTTCATTTTGTTGTAAAAATATTTAAAATAATTCATGTTCTACATTTAATTTTATGAAAATGTTCTAACAACGATTAGATCTTATAGTATATATTCTTAAAATTTAATTAAAGACCATTCCGAATTAACCCCACACACGCGTGCTCTGCGTACGTTTTTTCCTGACAACTGTATTTCAAGTTTTTCTGGGAAAAAAAAACAGCATACTCTGTTTTTTTTTCTTTTCTTTTTTTAAATAAAAAATCAGCATACTCGGTCGGTAAATACTAGCAAGTTGCTTTCTATTACTCTTCATGGTTTACTTAAAATTTCAAAATGTCGGGAAATTTTCAGAAGTATAAATTTATAAATTTTTCAGAATTGATTTAAAATTTCAATATGTTGGGAAAGTGTACTTATCGTTTTGGTAGAAAAAACAGAGACTTCATTATGGTAATCATTAAACCCTCCTCTTGGTTTTGGTAGCAAAAAGGAACTTCATTATGTTAATCATTAAACCTCTCCATTTAGTATTACAAGGCTGAATGCACCTAAGTTAGACTTCAAAATATGAGAGTTCTATTAGTTTTTTCCGTTGCATAGGTGCATTTTACATATAGTTTAATAAGTAAAAACCAAAAGATGGCTCATTGTGTAAAAAGATAAAAAGAAAAGAAAAGGAACGAAAAGATAAAAAGAAAAGAAACGAAAAGATCAAAAAGAAAAGAAACGAAAAAGATAAAGAAGAAAAGAAAGCAATAAAGAAAGTTAATTGATCAATTAATTGAATTACATCTAATTAACAAGGTAAGAAGGTAAAATTAATGTAATTAATCAAAAGAAATTCAATTGAAAAGTTATAAATCAATGAAGACCTTTGATTTATAATTTGCCACATGTTGAGGGTCCTAATCAAATTAGGGTTTTGCTAACCCCAATAGGAGTCCTCTCAGTCACATAATATAAGTAGTCATAAACTTTGAAATATCACGGTACACAAAAAGTGAGGCCTTTGTCATATAAATCTTTGTGTTTAATTTCAAGTTCTTCAATGGAGAAATCTTCAGATTTATCATCACCCAATTGGTTATGTCTTCCCTATGATCTCATAAGTTTAATCATAGAGAAGCTCGTTAATCTTTCTGATTTTATCCGGTTCTGCATCGTCTGCAAGTCATGGAATTCCATAGCTTCGAATCATCGCATCCAAAAACTTAATCAGCTAAGCAATCACCAACTTCCTTGGCTATTTACGGGCAATCGGGACGAAAAAGCTCCTCGTTTATGCAATTATTTACCGAAATCTAACCCTACAATCTTCAACTTCAAGCTACGCATACCTTCCAAATACATAGCTATGATGTATCACTGGGTGGGTTCTTCTCATGGTTGGTTGATTTTTCAGAAGGAACTAGTTGTAACTCTTTTAAACCCGCTTTCTGGCAACATCATTATCTTCCACGGTTGATTGACCGTTCCAGACATATTTTGCGTACATATACATATCCATCAAGTGACTATTATGCATTTACAAGTGTTATATTGTCAAGAGACCCTTCTCTGGGATCTTTTGAGGTCCTTATCTTTGGTTGTTACTATGTTGCGCATCGGAAATTTGGTGATAAACTTAGGGACCTTCTAGTAGTGTACAGATACAGATACACCAACTGTGGCAAGTTTAAGGTTTCCAAGTTGATAGAGTCAGATGGACAATTACCGAGTCTCGTTCCGTTCCGGTTGACAACTTAGATGGCCATCCAATATTTTTGAATTTCTTGCATAACCAATCTATTTCTGTTTTAGCTTCCAATTATGTCCGATATTGTAGACCAAATTCAATCTACTATCAGTATCGAGGTCGCCCGTCAATATTAACAATATTAACACTAGGTGGTGTAGAAATAGAAGAATTCAACTTTGAAGATCAAAGTTGTCAGAAGCATCAATTCCTATACCTGTTGAATTGTTTTGGATAGTACGTGCCTTCAATGACATTGTCACCTCCAAAGGTTAAATATGTTTTTTCCCAACTTGTTGACGGTGCTTGAGGCTTGTTTGATAACATGATTATTTTTTGTCTTTTATTCTTGATTTATGTATAATTTAGTTACTTTTAATTATTTTTTATTTTTACTTTTAAATTATGTATAATTTAGTTATTTTAGAGGTTGATTAGAGTTTGATTCTGCAGGCAGCTTTGCTAATATGGTTCACTTATTAACCAAGTATCACGGAATAGTTTACCCCACAATAACATAACAGAGATTGATGGGTGCATAAGCAAAGGAACACAAGATCACCTACGATTAATACTTGAACTCCTAATACCAATTTGAAATATCATGTTTCATATATGACTGCTATTTATCACAATACTGTGATAGATTAAAACAACTGATAACAAGAGTAGACTCATTTTTTGGCCAATGAGCCTTTGTAAAAATATTTAAAAGATTTTTCAAAAGTCCTGGAAGCCTTTTTTTCCTAAATAATTTCATTAAATAAAAGTGATTTTTGTAGACGTGCAACAAATCCTGGATAACATAAATTTACTGAAGAAGTCATTCATATCTAAAAAGTTGCAAACAGAAGCTGTAACTGAAGTTAACAACGAATTATATTTCCATTAAACTTTGTCAGCAGATGCTTTGTCAGAAACAGAACCACATCAAAATCATGCCTATAGTACTAACCATCTTTTAAAGATCCAGCCAAATAACATATACAATTAACATAATAAAACAATACAAAATTTGATCCAAGCAATACCCACCGTAGTAAAAGCTTAATTAGATCGCCCTAATAGTAAGATGAGAAAACGAAATCTAAATTAAGGGGTATCCACATTAACAAAAACTAAAAAATATATATATAATTTCAACACTCTGTTCCAATGCCTTGCTTGGATCTAAATTTATACCGCAAAGCTACCGCCATAACTAAAACATGAATCAAATATGATTACAATAATTATCAGTACCTTGAGAAGCCACGAATGTGGAGTTGGCACTGCCTCAATTTCGTGTACCTATTCGTCTGAGGACCTACCCAATACACAAAAATTCAGTTTCAATGAAAACAAATCAAATAATAGAATGAGAAAAATATAAGGAAAAGAATGGAGAGAGAAGCAATGAAGAACATTGGTGGATGCGAACTGATTTTTGTAGGGAGGACAGAGAGGACGAAGACTGATTTCAGTGCATTTGTTCCATGCAAACACTAAATCAAGTAAATCGAAGAATAATATGGCTTACCCAAACATTAAAACAAATGGCACACTTGCATTGAACAACCTTAGAGTGGACCTCCCCCATGCTGCTGGAAACCCTAAAAAAAAAAGATTACAGACTAAACCATCAATGTATGTATATAATCTAGAACGGGAAAGCAATATAAATGGAGAATAGGAGGGTTAGAGAGGGACATCACGGGCGATTGATTCTAATGGTAGAGGGAGATTTGAGTACTTTTAGACAGGAAAATATAGTAGAGAGACAGGGGAAGATAGTGAAATTTGGAGGTCAGAGTTTTTGTGTTTTGATTTGTTTGGAATCCTAAAACAACGTCGTTTAAAAGCAAAGAAATATAAAAAAATATTTATTATATTTTCCTTTATTTTTTGGTAATCATAATGCTACTAAACTATAAACAGTGTCAAAGACGTGGTCACACATATTGTAACACAATTTTGACCAAGAATTTTAAATGTTTTAGTAATAATTTATAAAATTTTATCACAAATTACTATCAAAATAAGGTGGGAAAATTTTCCTCCAAAAAAAGTACACTTTCTTCAATAAAATGTTGTGACAAAAATCAATTTGACACTATTTTATCTATCTAACTGAATTTCAGCATCCAACATAAGTTTTTGACACTAAATGTATACTTTTGTGACAAATCAAATTTTGACATAAGAAAATTTGTCACTGAATGTCAAATTTTTTGTAGTGGGTACTAAATATTCTCAAATTTAGGTTGGGGTAATCTTAAATAATAATAGTGTTTCGAGAGATATTGTAATTTTTTATTAGTTAACAGGATAATAGTGTAATCGAGTATTATAAATGTAATTCTATAAATGTTTACATATTTGGGTGCTAATTTTTTACATTTTCCTTGATATCTATGTTTGGTCATCAAATGTTTGCCGATTCTCAAACTTACATTAGATTGTCAGTGAACAATCTATAATTTTTGAGCTTCACCGTCTTAGTTGAAGTATGTCATCCAATATCTGTTGTTGATATTAATATATTTTCCAATCCAAAGGGAAGCAAAGGACGAAAAAAGAAAATAGAAGTAGCGAACTCGAAATCAAATTATAAACAATTTTGTTTCAATCAATCAATATAGTAATGATAAGTAATATGATGATTTCTACCTACATTTAGAATTTTAAAATCTAAGTTCATTTTTCATTTAAGTATCTTGCATGATATTGTACGTTGCCACAGCCACTCCATTTCCAAGTAAACTAAATGAAGAATGAGTGCACATAGAAGGAAGAATGTTCTAGCGTACGATTTTAAGGGCTTAGTTTTTGTTGCAGCTCGTCTTTTAGTAGGTGCATAGTAAAGGAGGAGAAAGGGAGCAGAGAATGTGAAATAAGGTAGAATCAATGCATCTCGATATAGAAGAGGAAACATCGTGAACAAGGCGTAGAGCGTCATCCACTTGAGTTGATCTACTAGGTTGTTATTTTCACAGAGCTCCAAACTAAGTGCAGCTGTATGAAGTATTTTGATTCATGAATTCACCGGTTAAAAAAAAACTAATTATGTAATTTAATTAAATTAAAGTACATATTGATTGATATTATAGTCTAAAGGGTAATTATATTGTAGATTCATAATCATTTTGTTTTACTTTCTAAAATTAATTAAAATAATTCACCGGGATTGTTATATCATTTACTTGCTTAAATATGTCACCTATATATTCCTGTCCAAATCCAGGAACAGGTTACAATTATCCAAACGGTGAGCCATATTTGCCGCGTGAGTTGTTTGCAAAACTGAAAAGAAACATACTTTTACTAAAATATCCCTGACCAATAATTCTCCGAGACAACTGTCCACAAAATGCCACACATAAATAAGAGAGCAAGTAGATGATATATATTAACATATATTTATTACTAGTCTAATACGTAGTAAATTTACGTTCCTGCATTCTTTTTCTTAGACAAATTATAAAAATAAAAAATAAATAAAGAAAAGATCAAGCATGTAATCAAGCCAGGTTCAATATACCATCTTTACACCATGCACATGTTGTGTCTATACCATCTTACTTTTCTATTTTTTATCAAAGAAAAAAAAACTTGAGATATTTATTTTTAGCTACCACCATCGAATCAAAATAAAATGACAATTTCGACTTAAACTCTCAACATGGTTCTCGATCCCTTATTTTGTTCTATTCATCACTTCCTTCTCATTTGCATGATTTTGTGCCCCTTAGTAGAAATCAATGGCTTTTGAGAAAACACAAAGCCATTGATTCCAGAAGATGAACATAAAAGGCTTAGGGAAATTATACATTGTATATAAGGGTAGCATACACTAGACTTCAACAGTTTACGTAATGTGTTAATAGTTATATTATTATGACTATTAAATATATTTAATATATATATATACACAAGGAACATTGTCATTGGTAATAACCATTTATACTAGTATTAGAAATAGAAATGAGGATATGGTATTAAAATGATATTAATAAATCACATTAATTCAATATTTAGTAGGTGATGGCCTCATTATATCCAATTCCTCTTATTTTTAATCATTAAGTTAGGATACTTATAAACATTTTTTACTCCTCCTCAACTTGCGTGAAGCTTCCTGGACAGTGAATGGCCTTTATTTTAAGGATCAGATAAGAGGTGTATAAAAAATAATTTGTAACATTAGGTAATTACAAGAAAATTACCATATATAATATATATATTAAGGTTTAGGCCTTTGAGGATAGGTTATATGATTTCCAATGTGGAAAACCTAGATAATTAGGTGACATAGCTTATTATTACTAATTTTAATATTCGCTAAACATAGTTTTCATTTAATACTAAAATATTTACTCACTATACTTATAATTTTATAACCTTTATTATTTTATATATGATCATTGTTAAAACCAGGCAGCTAAATAAAAATAAAAAATTAAACACTTAAATGGGAAATCAACATTAGCTATTAACATCGGCCAGAAACAAATCAATAAATAAATATGTAGGAAAACAAAATTAGAGGTTTCTCCCTTTCCTTCCTTCAGTTTACTGGAGGTCACAGCAACCAAAAACATTTTTTATTGTTAAAAACAACATAATAAAACTTTAAAAGTTATTATCTAAATGAATCCCAGTTTTCATTTTCTTCCAAACTCAAACTGCCACTTGAAAGCTAATCACCGTTTTACAAAAGAGTTGGTCAAAAGTTGAAACGCTTCTACAAAGAAAGATCAACATTATCAGATTCATTTTTCTTTTCCAACATTACTATCAAAAGATTCATTTTTCTTTTCCAACATTACTATCAAATACGCTTGAGATAAGACAATTCTCAGATCATTTTATAGATTACTAAATGGGTAATCAACTCAGTTAAGCTCGTGATATTTATTAACCTACATTCTACATCATGGCTTTAATTAGGTAATATATATAGCAAGAAATTTAAGATCAATTACCAAAACAATAGCAGCAAAACATCCCACAACTTGAAGAAATTTAAGATCAATTACCAAAACAATAGCAGCAAAAACATCCCCACAACTTGAAGAAACAAGTTTAAGCCTTGACCACGGATCATCTGTCCGAAAGTTCAACAAGTTCAAATATCTATACTTACTATAGTAGTAAAAACATCTCCACAACTTGAAGAAACAAGTTTAAACCTTGAGCACAGATCTTCAGTCCGAAAGTTCAACAAGTTCAAACATCTGCATTTCTGTCTAATCCTAGTTGTACCTCAATCAAAGACCTTTAGCACCTTCTCCCATCCTACTGAGTGCTACCTATTCCAGTGGGAAAAATGCATTAAATTTTGTTAAACTTTAATATTAATAAAGTTCTATTTAAGGAATGAATAACAAACCTGAAAGTTCTTTTACTTGATCACGTATCCAATTGATTTCAGGCCTCTCTATGGGGTTTTTATGGACAAGTTTAACTGCTAGTTCAGCTATAGGACCGTCATATTGTACCTTACGTTCAGGATCTGTTATTAGAATCTCTTAGCATGTTTAGCACAGTATATCTCTCATGACCCGTTTCCAATTTGTGGAACAGCTCAAACAGGATGATCCCCAAAGAAAAGATATCACTCTCGGATCAGGTTGGCATGGTATTTCAGGAGCTGAATAATACTCGAATCCTACCTGGCTCAATTCATTTCGCCCCACGAATTTAGCTGCAGAAAAACAAAAATACACATTAATGTATTGAAATTATTATTTTTTTATCAATTTAAAATACTTACCGATACCAAAGTCACCAATTTTACACGATTATTTTTATCGAGAAATATGTTCTTTGGGGCGAGATCACCGTGAACGATGCCTTGGCTATGGATAAAGGATACCCCTTCCAGTATCTCCAGAAAAATACGGTAGCCCTCTTCTTCTCCAACACCTCTATCTATCAGTTTAGCCAAATCACTGTATTTTATCACACATAACAAATTATGGAACTTTATCAGTTTCACAAATATAACACATTAAATAACTTTATTACTATTAAATAACAAATTGAATAATATAAATGAAAACTTATTTGACATATATAATAAATAATACATTTATACCTCTCACAAAACTCCTGTTGTATGTAGAGACATCCCCTTATTGTCTCAATCTCAGATGAAGAGGTGGTGGCGGCAGCAGCGGCGGCGACCTCGGTTGCAGAATCTGGACCGGTACTATCCGATCCCATCTTTCCATGTATGTCTGACTCAAACCATGCCTGAAAATATATGTTTATTAAAGTTTTCACATCACTTATATTAAATTCAATTTATTTTGATATATGTAAAACTAAAGGAATTTATACTTGAAAGTTTATAAAAAGTTGTAGCATCACTATAATTAGATAAAGTACTCTATAAAGTACTCTGTTACGTACTCTAATACTTTAATAGAGTATAATACTACTCTACTGTAACTAGCTTGTAACTTGTGTTTTACTATTTTATATACTAAAGGTGTATTAGTACTTTTAGATATTGCCTAATTAATATAGCTTGCTCATTGTATTTTACTATTTTATATAGTAAAGGGTATATTACTTTTAGATATTATCTATGTAATATTTATGTATAGGATTTTACTACTTTTAATTAGACTGCAAAAGAGTCCTACCGTGTAGTACTGTACAATATGGGATGCTTCAACAATGCAAGGACTTGCACCTCCCTAAGTATTAAAAATAGATAGAAGAAAAGAGCATTAAAAATAGATAGAAAAGAATAGAAAAATAGAAAGAAAATAACAATTAGTTTAACATCAACAAAAATAATTTAACTGTTTTACCTCCTAGCATCTTCATATAGGGTATGGCCATCTATAGGCACTTTTTGATGGCATACTTTTGGCCATCTATGAAGTATTCCGAGGAGACAACACTGCCATATCCTCCCCAGCCTAAAAGCTCTCCTTCTTCGAAGACATGAGTATATCTTAATTCCTATTGATAAAAAATAAAAATAAACTACTATTTCAAGCAACAATACCAAAAAATAAAACAATTACTCACCTTATAGGATTCGCCATGCTTATCTATAAAAATTAAAAGAAATAGTGATGTTAAATACATTTTTGTAAGTTTTAATTCATTTGTTCATATGAAATACAGTTTTAATTCATTTTTAATTTTAATTCAATTTTTAATTATTTTGTAATGTTAAACAAATAGTCTCTGATCACTGAATGAATAACAGCAAAAACAAATCAACGCAACATACATGCAGCGCACGAAAAACAGAGACAGAGTCTCTGATCACTGAATGAACTATTTCTCAAGGCGAAATCAATAAACCAAAAATTTTGAATTAAAAGCTAAAAGCACAAACTAACAGAAGAAAATCAAGAAGATAAAGCAAAGCGATCAATGCCTAAGCCTACATACGGTTAGAAAAGCTGGAGACGAACACTCACCTCCTTGTCTGAGAGAATTGCTGAGAACAAATAACAGGGACCTCTGATCGATCGAATTGGACAAACAAACAAAAAAAGTCAACAAAATTTTGAATTAAAGACAGCTCAAAAGCACTGAAAGAAACAGCAATAAATCCAGAAGCTGGAGACGAAGAGCAGTCTCAAAAGCTCTGGTTTTAGAAAGAAAAAATGAAGAAGATAAGGCAGAGGATGAATCCGTAAGCCTACATACCTAGAGAGCTGGAGAACAAATAACAGGGACTCTCTGATCGATCGAAGAGCACTCTCACCTCCTTTCTCTGGTTTTAGTTAGAGGGTAAGAAATGAAATGAAGCACTAAAAGAGGTTTTATAGGTCGGTGGGATTTTGGAGTGCGGGATGTTAAAACAGAGACAGTGTCTGATCAAAGAGAGAATAGAGAGATCAAATAGTGATGTTAAATCAAACAAACCGAAGCACTTGAACTAACGAATTCAAAGAGAGAATCGGCGGTAAGATTCAAAATGAAAAACGAAAGAAACAAAAGACTGGCACTTACTGAGAGAAATATTTACGACTTGTGTTTCGTATAGCCATGTACAGTACAATATATGTATATCACAATACAGATAACAGCAACTATAAAAGCAGAGATAGAGTCTCTGATCACTGAATGAACGATTTCTCTCGAAAAGTTTATCACCCCACTTTATGCGCTAACACATGCAATGCACGAAAACAGAGACAGAGTCTCTGATCACTGAATGAACTATTTCTCCAGGCGAAATCAATAAACCAAAACTTTTGAATTAAAAGAGCTCAAAAGCACAAACTAACAGAAGAAAATCAAGGAAGATAAAGCAAAGCGATGAATGCCTAAGCCACATACGTTAGAGAAGCTGGAGACGAACACTCACCTCCTTCTCTGAGCTCTTGCGGAGAACAAACAAAGGGACTCTCTGATCGATCGAATTGAGCAAACAAACAGAAAAAAGTCAATAAACCAAAAATTTTGAATTAAAAGAGCTCGAAAGCACAAAAAATAAAAAATCGTTTGCTCTCAAAAACAGAAGAATACATCAGAGAAGCTGGAGACGAAGAGCAGTCACCTCCTTTCTCTGATTTTAGAAAGAAAAAGATGAAGAAGATAATGCAGAGGATGAATCCGTAAGCCTACATACCTAAGAGAAGCTGGAGAACAAACGGCAGGGACTCTCTGATGATCGATCTCAGAGCACTCTCACCTCTCCTTCTCTGGTTTTAGCCAGAGGGTAAAAATGAAATGAAGCACCTAAAAAGAGGTTTTATAGGTAGGTGGAATTTTCGAGCGTGCAATGAAAAGCAATCTGCGTCGGACTGGGAGTGCAAGACGGTTCGCCACGGCCAACAGCTCTAACTAATTTCATGTCTACGACGAGCCCGCCAATGTACGCATTTCTTTTATTTAAGAATTGCCCCTAAAAGTTTAATTTTGGCACTTTTTTAATGAAGTATTTTGAACTTGAATCAAAACGCGCGTTTAAGTTTAATTTTGGCACTTTTTTAATAAAGTATTTTGAGCAAAACGCGCGTTTTAGGTTATTGTTCAGGAAAGTGACACAATAACTAGTGTTAATACTATATATTTATAATATTAATAATCATTATAGGAATAGGTTGAAGACAGGTTAACGCCCTAATCCCTCGCTGTCCGAGTGCCTCACCCTCCGCTCTCTCAGACTCCTCTCAATCCGTCCATCTTCTCTCCCTCTTCTCCTTCATCTATCCCTGCATTAATGGAACCGTCGGTTGTCATACCAGACTCAAACTCCAGGCACGGCAGCACTGGCCTGCACTTCCTGCTCAGACGATTTCCCAGATTCGGTAATTTTTCATCACTCATCACCTTTGGCCTTTTTCCTTTTGAAGAGTCTTGAAGGAGGGAAACTCTTTCCTTCTTTCGTCACGAAGGCCGACGGCGACGTTGACGAACCACAAATTTTCACACTCACCAACTCCTTAATCAATGGCTCTTCCTCTAGAAACCCACAAACCCACTTTCTCTTCCAGCCCATCAACCCTAAGAAACCCATTTCCCAATCTTCCCTTCCATTCTCAAAACCTCCCTTAAACCCCAATCCTGAATAACCCCAATCGTTTGCTCTCAAATACCGGATTCTTTCTCGCCAACTGGTCAACGGCCGAAATATATCCTACCATGATCTCCGACCCCAACTACGTCCGCATTACGACACCACTCTCCGTGACGGCGAGCAGCCGCTCTGACCTCCAACGAGAAGCTTGACATTGCTCGGCAAGCTCGCTGCGGATACAATAGAAGCTGGGTTTCCGGCTGCGTCGAAAGATGACTTCGAGGCCGTGAGGCAGATTGCCATGGAGATTGGGAATGCGGTGGATAAGGATGGGTATTTGCCTGTGAATTGTGGGTTTTCGAGGTGCAATGGAAGGATATTTGGACGGCTTGGGAGGCAGTGAAGTATGCGAAACGGCCAAGGATTCATACTTTTATTGCGACCAGTCCTATTCGTTTGGTGTATAAGTTGAGGAAGAGTAAGGAGCAGGTAAGATTGCTAGAAGTATGGTGAAGTTTGCAAGGAGTTTGGGTGTGAAGATTTTGAGTTTAGCCCTGAAGGTGCTGGCAGGTCTGCGTTCTGGATCTCTCTCTTTTGTTCTCTGTGTGTGTAATCATTGTTAAAAGGAATGTATTTGCTTGATTTTATGGAAAATGGGTGGGAAATTAGAGACAGTGGGATTTAAAGTACGAATCTATTTGCAGTCCATCCATGAAAAGGGAACAAAAACTCCTTTCCTTCTTCTTCTTCTTTTTCTTTTTCTCTACTTATTAATTTGATGGGCTTTTCTGATATTTACTTTCATTTTGTCTGGCCTTTGAATCTCTAAAATTGTCTGGGAGGTTTTACTGCGATTGAAAACTTTTAGGATTGATCGTATACGTATAGGCAGAGATTCCAGAAATTGAACGAATATGATCTTATCATATTCATACTTGATATACTTCAACAAAGTAACAATAATATATAAGCTAACAAAAAAAATAATAGTAATATCTCCATTGTACGATAATGGTTGAAATAATTATATGTTTAGAGAAATAAACTCATATACATACGTATGAAAAATGAGGTGGAAGGTTTTTATTTCAAATCATAGTAGTGCTAATGTTATTTCTTAATATAATCTTTGGAGTTACTGACTAAACTTATCCAACATTTGCTTGTGCTTTGCTTTATTATAATATGGTATATTTTCTAATCTGCATGTGATAAATTTAAACACTCGCTCTCTTTATTACCATTATTATTATAACTTTTTCCTATTAATCTATGCAGTGACAATGTACACATTTTCGTGGAAGGTACTAGTATATCAGAATCTTGGTTTACACTTCGGAGATATCCATCTTTTAGAAGCTACCTTTGTTCCAGAATTATCATCTTTTGTTGGAAATGTCAAATATGCTATATTCTTCTCTCAGAAAGGTCCCGGGTCCAGAGCTGATGAAATCGCTGGAGGTTGTTTTGATGGTGACATCTATTGGATATCAAAAAGTCCACAGGTTGGCATTTACTTTCACTTCTGTTATCAAGTTAATTAGATCATGATGGCAATGGTTGCTGTTCCTAGTTTGCGTTCTTTTCTACTTCACTTTAAAGAATTTGTTTGAAGTTGTTAACAATAAAAAAAAAAGGCTTTCTAACTTGCTACTTTAGGTTCTGAACACTATTATCTTACCTCAATCCAGCTCAACCTTAAATGAGTGGTTGAAACTGGTGCCTACATCATCCTTTTTATACATGACTTATGTCTTAAACAAAGTCTATCCTGGTTCTCAAATTCTGATTTTCCCTAAGATATTGTTTCATAAATACCCCACGAACTTGAACTATAAAGCATGGTTTTCTCTTTTGTCTTAAATATTCAACTTTATCGAGAACACAAACCATTTGGATGACGCTGCACTCCAGAAATACTTGATCAATTTTTTTGGACAATGCCCTGTTATACCTTGATCTCAATTATACTGCAATCATGAGTTTGGAAATAATTGTATGTTTTTTATGTTGTCTGACCATGATTGTATGAATTTTGATGTCAATATTCATTTTATCAAAATACGTTTAGACACTATCTATGCCATGCTTATATAATCTCAAAGAGTTGAAAGTTTTCTAGCTTAGAGTAGTCCATAGTCTTAGTTCTTTTGATTGGAGAACTGTAGTATGGTGGGTAGTTCAAGTAGTTGGTGGTATGTAGTCCAGCAGCCTTTATTGCATTGAAGTGGTGTTTTGATGTTGATGAGGTCATATTGCAATGGTACTGCATAGCTTAGCTTATTGCTTACGTTGCTTAAAGGATGAGTATTTCTTGTAGTCTTATTAGTAATTTAAATAGCTGAATGAGAAAACGTTGGATCCTAATGGTTAAAGCATCTGAAGGCAAAGGCAAAATATATGAGATATTAATTTCTTATATGATAGTATTATCAAGGTTCCTCTTCTTATTGGAATTACTTCAGCTATTGGAATATTTCAAACTAAGTGAACCTTGGATTCCTAATTCCTCAATGCATAAACTAGAAGGCAAAAGGCCAAATCTATTATTGGCTGAAGAATTGGAGGGTGAGCTTTTAAACTGTTCTTGGAAACTAGGTTTCAGCCAAGGTAGGCTTTTCTGACTAAACCTCTAACCTTTTCTGTTTTATTAATGTTCTGTCTTTACTATTTTCACCAATCGATCTGATCAGGTTTGAAATTCTAAGTTGAAATTATAGTTTTTGTATCATAAACAAGCATGAAGGAACCCATATCTTTAATTGTAAGGGGAAAATAGGTTCCAGTTACAGGTTTTGTTTGTCAATCTATTCGTTGATCAGCTTGTCATTGATCAGCTTGTTATGATAATTTGTTGTGGAATTGATTATATCAGGGTAATTCTCTTGTGCTCTGTTTTTGGTAATATACTGCATATGTATGTCTTTTATTGGGACAAGTGGTTGAATTAAGAGTTTCAATCAACAAATATCAGAGTTCTTTAATTTGTAGCCTAATTGATAATTATGTGGTCCTTACAGTGGTACAATCAAATCATGGAACAAAATTTAAAATATTGAGTGTGAAAAAGGAATAAAGGTAATTGCAATAATTTTTCTGACACTGATAATGGTCAAACACAAAGAATAAATAAATAAATAAATAAAATAAAAATAAAAAGAATAAAAAAATATATTTTGTATCTGCAGGAGTACTGTGTTTTCAATTGTTTGTGTTATCAGCCAAACCACATTGGGTTGGTGGTGAGATCTGAAATCAGCTGCAAAATGTTACATTTGGTAGAGATTTTGATGCACCAAGACAGGGAGTAA